>JAGDQP010017941.1:20975-35796 GCA_022664845.1 Lepisma saccharinum | reverse complement strand
CTATGTTGATGACAATTAAAATCCTAGCACCTCCTATGAAAATACAACCGATCTTCACGGACTTTGGATAGGCAATCGGGTGTAAGCACGTGGCTGATCCCACGGCCGACCTATCCTGACAGGTTTCCTATGTTTTACGGATATTAGTTTATTCCAGAAGGGATTTATTTCATTATCAGTTATTTTGACATACCAAGAGAAGTGTTCGGCAAATGTTTCGTTATTTCTTTTGGTGTGGAGCACTGGGCAAATTTAAGTGGTATTTTCTATTCTTTCCGTCTATTTTCTTCAAGTCCTATAGTATTATTATTTATTAAACGGTTCTTGGTTTGATTTTCTTCATTAAATTGAATTGTATTTATGGCCTTTAGGCATCTAAGGCTGGGCGGCATTTGCCTGGTGTGACAGGATGATCGGCCGTTGGGATCGAACCCACGACCTCCCGAATGCTACAGCGGCACGGTGATTTTCTTCATCTTTTTCTTCTTAGTTATGTAATTGCCGTTCTCTCCGACAGATTATTGCTTCGTTTCTCCCAATATTTTTCCAGAAAAATTCTACTAGAAAATTGCTGGTGTACTTTTTCAAGAACCAGGCATGAAAGAACAAGAAAAGTAATGCTTTTTAATGGATGTAAGAGATCAAATAAAGATCTATACAACAGGATTTGAATGAATAAACCTGCATGTGTTTCTTGGAAAATAGGTTGATCAGTTTGAGTCTAATTGCCAATTTACTGCATTCTGTTTTATCTATTCCGACCTAAATAATAACAAAATGTAAGACAACTGAAGAAATCATAGAATGATGAACTGCGTAATCTTGCGAAATAGTAAGACTTTGAGCATTTTAGTGTGCTCAAGGTAGGCTTATGTTACTCAAAAATTGAAATGCGTAACATTATTTTGATATTCAATCCATCGACCAATAAAACAGAAAAATAAGTTCCACATTTTTTATATGATTTGTTTGTAAAATATTTTGTATCTTTATTTCGTTTATGAATGCTCTCTGATCCCGTCTTTTCTTGGACTTTCTAATCAGAGGTGGTTCGTGTATGTAGGAATTGAGGAGCTTCCTACAGTCAAAAGAAATATAATTATTTAATAATTTAGTTTCCCATGAAGAAAAAACGTTCGGTATATGTAGAAAATTTGTTAAGTCGCAAAAACTAGTGCATTTCGATCTAGCAGTTAAATTTTGAACGCCCTATTTCATAACTTCTTTCTCACACATACAGATGATCATTATATTGGAATGGCATACAGTCCCTACATTTTATGAAACCCATGAATTTCTACTGTTTCTAACCCCTAACATGCTCATCCTTATTGTGAGTCTCCTTTGTGAACATTCTTGTCCTTAAATTTCCATAAAGGTACACTTATAACCAGAGCTAAAACCGAGTCACTTTTCGTGACCCTGTCTAGGAAATATCATTAACTACGAATTTCGGCGCCTTATTTTTCGTGCGCTGAGTCCTTCGGTCCTTGCCACCCCGGAAAGAAACACTGCTTCAAATGCAAGGAAATAATTTACAACACTGCTCTGTCCTCTGGGTTACCGGGTTTAAATCAGGCTACCGAAGCAGGCCGGATCTGAACCCTACACCTGGTCCAAAACTTGACCATGTGACCCATTTCAACTCTGCTTAACTCACTTTGATATCAAACTCAAATATAGCGACAAAACCGACGGGTTTAGTGTGTTTTCGGTACCTTATTTATTTAAGACATATCACCGAGACGATCGGAGTTGTATCGCAGTTTGCGCCAACATTTTAAAAATTATTTCCTAACCACTTATTAATACGAAGTGTATCAAAAGTCACGACCTCGGGAAATAGTGATGTGGGTTCATAGACCTTGATTTATGAGGCCATTGTAATCTGAGTGCATATAGAGCAAGAATACCAGAAAGGAAGGTATCTCTGAACCCAAATCTTAAATATTTTCTTCTAACTCTCCCTATTTCCCGAGACTTTTGATAACATCTTGCACACTAAATCAAAAGAGTGGATAGTTTCACTCCTTCTCCAATGAGGAAGTGATTTAATCCAAAATTATTAAATTTCAGTCAAAACGAGTGATTTTCAACGAAACACACTTGCTTTGATAGAAAAAATGTGATCTTTTTAGATGAGATTCCGAAGCCTTACGGATGTAATTTATCATTCAAACTTGGAAGGGGCTATTTGTCATCTTTTTTCACTGGTTCACAATGTATCATGGGTACTTGTCAAGTTTGTTTTCCACCATTTATTACCGCGAAGATTATCGAAAGACGAAGCTGTGCTGTGAGTTTAATCCCGCTTAATTAAATATGACAATACAAGACGTGGTGACTTTTCTCAATGACTAAAATATACCAGAAGACATCAGGAATAAGATGATAGGGACTATTTTATTTGAACGTTGTTCTCCAGTATCTGACGGGACGAAAGATATCTTTTCGAAGGCGTTCTCTCGTAGTTGGACAGGTAGCTTTAGATCGCTGACTGGAAGTTTGCAGTTTCAATTCCCACCGACGCCAATTTTTCACCTTTTTTACATTCTTCTCTCCTCAAACTTTGCGAGGTTAATTTAACTCATTTTCCGAAGTCATACAGTGATGATTTTTTTCACAGCGACGTAAGTAGTGTGACAATACAATATTTCATTGTTACATTCATATTTTAAAATAAGAACTGCTTTATCCTAAAATAAATACTAGCCCACAGCGATGTTGCGTTTGACTGGTTGCAGAACACTTTAGGAGTTGGATCACAAAACCTTGAGAAAAAGTATACGAACACCGAAATAACTTGAAAAAAAAAATAAAACATACTTTTCTTAAACAATTCGCACTAAAAAGTAAAAAATTGTTTAGGCATGACTAAAAAGAAAACCATGAGGCGCGCCAATTCAAGAATTTATAGTGACTGTATATGAGAGCATGTCACATGCTTTTCTTTTTTGTCATGCAGAAACAAAATAGTTTTTACTTTTTAGTACAAATTGATTAAGAAAAGTGTGGTTTTAATTATTATTATTATTATTTTCATTTATATGAACATTACTTTTCTTTATTACCACGTAATAATAAATGCTCCCTTTTGGTTCGTTTTACATTTTTAACATTTTATTGTGTCGTTTTTGTGTTCAAAAGATGAAAAATTGATCTGAATAGACGAAAATTAATGTAGAAAAATATTACGTTCCCATCGAAAAGCGTAACCATGGATCCCATCTCTTTTCGAGCTGAAATGTCTCATTTTTTTCTCCGATATAAATCCGGTCTAAAGAATGGTCCCTCTTTTTTGCTCTCGTAAAATGAAACGTTTCGCTCAATTCGAGCGGAATTCGTTGTTTGTACTTCATTGCTTGTAAAACCTGTTTGTACATAAGTTTTGCACATATAAATAGCTCAGAGTTAATGAAAACTTTCGACTTGCTCATTTGAAATGTGCAAACGATGGAGTTTAAATGAGATTTTCTTTTCTTTTTATTAGTAACCTTATTCTAAACGTATTCTGAGAGTATTCACGTTTTAGTCTGTTCCCATCGCAGAGTAAATCTGGGACCCTTCGATATGGACAAAAGTAGGCTCATTCATTTAGTAACATTTAACAAAAACAATGAATAATTTATTAAACAAATCAGGAGTTGCAGTTTTGTTTCGTCATCTACACCCAAGAGTTATACTCATGTTGAAATGTGTATAAGAGACGTGCAGAACTTATAGCACTACAGATGATCTGAAACATACAGGTTAACAATGTGTTGTGAACAGATGCCAGAGGCGTCCATGTTTGATGTATGGAGCGGGTGCAGAGTTGTTAGAAAACAAAGTTGAACTGCGATTGATCTCTCTCTTAAAGCATCGTGGCTTCCCTATGTCTTGCGTAGGCGCACCAAAATAGACGGGTGATGAGCCGGAGGCTTAGAGGTGTGTGGACCAATTAGAATTCAGCGATATACAGACGGTTCACATCAGCAAAACATATTGCAACAATTAAAAAATAACTAATGGGCTACGTTCTGAGATCACGGCTTCATACTTGAACAAGCACTTAAACGAGATGAGAAGATCACGTCACGTTTCATCACCCGCAATTTGTTTTCGGAGCAGTTTTTCTTAATAGAATTCTCTTGCATTCATTGCTAACTTAAGAAGGTTGTCTTTCCTACCTTTTCCATTTTTGAAATTGAATTTGATTTTTTTGAGCTGAACACTTGAACAGTCAACTGTTACCTGAGTCTGTCACGTTCTTGAGGGATGTCATCGTTCAAGGATGAAAATGTAGTGACGAGGGGCTGGTTAGGTAGGTACCATCCAGCATTGATGAGACAGAAATTGTGGGAACCTCAGTCACGATGGCCGGCGTGTGCGGGACTCAACTTCGCGCCACCAGCTAGTAGGCCTATTTATCCGAATCCTTCTGTGTTTCTATTATTATTATTATTTCGAAGGCAGATTTTTTTTACCCAAAGATCACTAGGAACCGATGGTAGCTTTGCAGAGACCTACAGGACCTATAGCTTAAAGGTAGATTCCGTTGATTTCACCTTCCATGTGTTGTCATTAGGAATCAAATCCGTGATTGCTTACCGACGAGAGAAACGTAGTAACGGTGGAAATTTTGAAATAAATTTATTTAAAAAAAGGTTGACAAGAGCATCTAACACGTAATAATAATAATTGCTAATGTTCGCGTAGCAACATTTCAGAACAGGAAACTTGAAGACTTCATGGGTTGTCACATGCTCAATGAATGTAGAGTTCTGCATGTTTCGTAGAAAGCGACAAAAGAAAGGCGTTCAAAGTATCGAAAACTGACTTTCTGAAATAGGAAACTGATGTAATTGTAACGCGATAAAGCATAAAATTTTTGTCATAGTGCTGTAAGAAAACGAAATAACTTTTCTTTTTCTCCACGAAATTCATTTTTTAATCGTGTAATGAAAGAGATAAAGCTAAGCAGGTAGATTCCTGGTTTGTTTAGTCAGTTTTTTAGTTAAATTTCGCTTTAAAAATCAAAGTTCAAATCAATTGGAATACCAATTGGAAATGTACATTGCAAAAAATGCAAAAATGCTTTAGTGTACATTAATTCAACACTTTTCTGCTTCCCAAGATGATCACAACTTTTTTTTGTGTTAAATCAACAGCACATACGGTGTTGCTTTCGGCGAGTCAATAAGTTGATTCAACACTGTGAAGACATGGGGATTGCCGCAGTAAGATCCCGGGATTTCGAAACGGAAAATGTAAAGATACATAACCGAACCTGATCTCAGGGATTGGGAAATCAGCACTTGCGCGTATGTCCACCGCTGACCGGGGGTTGCGCCGCCCAGCTTCCTTCGGACGCACCGTGCCCCTTTTGCTCTGGTTTATTTATATACATCCTAGCTTTCAGTAGCCTCTATTTGGTATAATAAATCACTACTTTTGTTAAATTTCCTAATGCGTGTATATGAAAAAAAAAGAAGAAAGTTAATTTTTTTAAAAAAATATGTAAAAGTAACGGCGCCAGGATTCGATTTCGGAACCTCTGGACAGACCAACCTGGGAGTTGGGAAACAAGCACTTTTTGGTGTTACTTATAGTTCAAGGAGCTCTGCGCCTGCGCGAGAGTGGTCCGCGCCTGTGGATCCTACTGCAGCGATTGCTGGGTCTGTGAAGTGCTAGTTTGATACCCTCCATTGTGTTGAATAAGCATTGACAACACATCCATTATGTTGAATCATCTAAATCAACACTGTTTGTTGATTTAACACAAAAAAAGTGGTCACCCAGGGACACCGAAAAGTGTTGAATTGACAAGCCATTTTCTGCAGTGTTACATTATAATGTGGAACGTAATCTATATAAATAAATCTGCAAACAACCTAATAATTTATCAAAAATAAGATAGATACAAGTAATAACGATGGCTAAGTTGAACATTGTGTTTCCTAAATAGTTCTTCTAGGAAAGGAGACTATGATTTGTGCAAATTACTCTGATGTGTTTTCTGTTCCGGACTTTTGGAAATAATTTGATACAATTCCATGACTGATCGTTCAGTATTTGTGTTGGATTTATGACGTATTCTGGCCGATGCTATTTGATGTTGTTCGTTGCGTAAATGTTTTGTGAGACCTGTTTATCATCTCTTTCATGTTCACATTCGCACATTCCGGAATATTGTGTATTGTTCTTGAAATAACCCCCGTGATTTTTTTTTTATTTTTTATTTTTAGATATGTGGAGGGTATAAAGGATACGGGTTACAAGAGATCACATATCAAATTTCTGGCATCGCTCTTTCGTCAAGTACACGTTACCAGACACGTATCCAGAATTTGGTTTTGGGAGGGGTCCAAGGTGTGCCTGGGCATGAAATGTATATTAAATAAATAGACTATATATAATTACCTCTGAAGTTATACTATTTTTTTTCATATAACTGAGTTTCGGTGGGGGCGGTCTGGATCCACCCCTAAATACGTTCTACACTTTACAATATTCCATCAAAAGAGCGGAAAATTTCACTTTTTTCGACGAGAGAGTGATTTTATCGAAAGCTATTAAATTTCAGTCGAGAAGAGTGGTTTTCAACAAAACAAATTCGGTTTGGATAAGAAAATGTTATATTTTTTTAATGGGATTCCGATGTTTTACGGTTGTAACTTATTCTTCAAACTTGAAAGAGTGATATCTCATCTTTATCGAGTGGTTCACAGTGTATCATGGGCACTCGTTAAGTTTGTTTTCCACCATTTATTAAGATTATCGCGAGACGAAGCCCTAATGAGAAGTTAATCGCGTAAAATTAAAAATGACAACAAAGGACATGATTGATAAAGGCATACCCGAAGGGGTCAGGAGTAAGATATATATGCAAGACATCGACTAAAAGAGACCGTTTCGAAGGCGTCTTTTTTACAGTACCCAACTAGCAGAGGGGGATAAGGCGTTGATTCGTTGGCCGGAAGGGAGCAGGTTCAAATCCCACCAAGGTGAAGTTCTTTGTTTACTGTTTTCCATTCATAAGAACATTATTTTTCTTTCTCAATGTTTACAAATAAATGTTTCGTTTGCTTCCTTGTACATTCTCAGCATTTCATTACGTCGTTGCCATGATCAAAAGATAAAGAAAAACCTGAATCAATGAAAATTAATCTAAAAATGATTAATTATCATCGAAAAGAACTACCGTAGATCCCATCTTCTTTCGAGCGGAATTTTCTCATCTTTTCTCCGATGGAGATTAGCTCTGAAAGAGTGTTCCGCTGTTGTAAGATGAATTATTCAGCTCAATTCAAGCGGAATTCCGCTCTTCTGAATATAGTCTGCACAAAAATAAAATAATTTATATTTTCCTGAACGTTTTCGTAGTCGGTCCTGAGAAAAGATGATTCTTAGTGAATGCCGATTTCACTATTGCTTTTCTGAATAATAATAATAATAATAAATATATTTATGTGAAGTTGTCAGAAATTTGGCTTCAAACGAATTTGCACCACAAAACTTTGGATAAATTATAATTAATCATTTTAAACCGCTGTGATTCAAAAGGTATAATCACTTTTCGTACGGGATTTCTGGCAATCCCGCTAGCCATTGTTTGTGATCCACGATAAATCCTCGTATTTGTATATCCGTATAGCTTTGGTGGTCATCGTTATTTTAGTTACTCTTTTGTTTTTCATCTCCTCACAAAGCTAGTTATCCTGTGTTTAATTAATGTTGTTAGTGCAGATGGGAGAGCAGTCACTTTTCTTGTTGGGCGGGAAAAAGGGTTGGGCTTCACGCGTGTGGCCAGGAAATTGACGAAAGACGCCGAGCGCAGTCGAACATAGTCGAATCTCTCGTGTGAGAGAAGAGCATCCACATCAAAGAGTGTGGAAATGAGATTGAAGCGAGGAGTAAGTGCAGACAGTTTCCCATTCCCACTCATTCTGATTTTACCACCGTGACATATGACAGTGACATGTGTTTTCCTACATTCTCAGTGTGTGATATTTTCTTCGGAACTGGAAATATGTCATCTTCATTGCACAAAAACGTTCGTGGAGTAAACGTCACCTAAATATTGTGTTCGTAACCGTTCATTTTTATCAAACATCTCATTTTTAAAAAAAAAGAAATTGTTTGTTTACGTTGTACGAAGTGACATGTCAGTTTTTGTGATGTCGTGTGTCCAGTGATAATGTCCTGTGGCTGTGACAGCATAGTTGTGGTTACGTTACGAGGTAATGTTTAGTGTCTGTACAGACATGCTAGGGTCATTTGAAAACTCTCTTCGAGGCGGAGATATTCCACGAACACCCAAGAAGAAACAGCTCCACAAGGCATGTAGTGGTGAAGCCCATGGAAATGGTGTCCTAAAGGACAAGAAAGGTGTTCTATTACCAACATGTAAACGTAATTGTTTATTAGACCACTCGAACATCTCTTTAAGAACGTTGAGCGATGCGGATAGCGGTCAAGAGTCGTTACTTTCGCCACTTTCACCAAGATCCAGTAAAATTTTTCCGGGTGTTGTGGTTGATGGTAATCGTCGTGGATCCAACGATTATTGTGATTCGAATTATTCTAATGCTTCTTCGTCCCCAACACGTATCCAGTCGAGGTCCCCATCAGAACATTCTCTACTAGTCCAATCACCAAATACTCGTGTTGTCATTCCATATTCAGTGACCAACCGGTTGTACCAAACACCAACTTTGTCATCAGCTGCAAAATCTCGAATTGATAAATTGTCTCCATCCAGTGAAGGCGAAGGGGAGTTTCTTCAAAATCACCAAAAGCGTAACAACGAAATTCCAGATGGTTTGAACAAAAACGTTCGAAATCTAAGACAGATCTCATCTCGTGGTGGTTTTCACTCTGATGTCACATCTGACGATGATCAAGACTCAGTCATTGGGCGTAAAAGGTCTTTCCGTGACGTTTCAAAAAAAAATCGTGGTTCTAATCGACGTTCGACCAGTGCTCATTTCACTCAGATCAAATATTTGAGTGATCATGAAGCGCTACACCATGGTAAGAAACGAGTTGGAAGGACCTCATCTGCACCTGGCTTTCCTATTAATAACATTTCCCCCGATGAAATGTTTTTTCAATGGAAACCCAAGTCGAAGATGCCGTATAAGGATATCACGGAATTACTTTTCACCAAGATGGAATTGCTAGAAAAGGTAAGTGGAATGTTCAAATGATTTTTTTTATTACTGAAAGAACAGAAATTATATGGGACATTGCATATCAAATTCATTTTGATGACGTGCATATTTATCTATGGTGTAAAACTGTTTAGCTGTGAATGTCCACAATACTTCTACTGGATATTCAAAAACGGATCCAGATGGTTATTAAACAGCTTCTAGAGATAACAGAAGTGAACATCGAAACTAGATTTAAACAATCATCTTGTAGTCTCTTTACTGCCCATTGAGCTAATGGATATCTCCTAGATACATTATATTTAATAGTTATCAGGTTTCCACATCTTCCTGTTTATAGAAATAGGCCTACCTGTTTTCCTGACCATGCTTTTATCAAGCGTATTTTTACCTAAATTTATAACGTAGGAAGAGTGCATCAAGGAAATCTATATATTTATTTTGGTAGTCAATCACCTTTAGGAACGACATGGCGAACATTTCAGTTTTACATCGAGAAACTGCATTGTCGTTTCACATTAGTACTCCACTTCCAATATTACCGAGATCAAACTTAACCGAAATGATTCATGATAGGTGATACAAGTTTTATGAAAATGACATTGTTTACATTGTGATACTCCAATATGAAATCAAACACTGGCATGAAAGGAAAAGGACATTCTTATTTAGGAATCCAATTTTCATCAAATTCGGAGGAGCGTAGAGGATCTTGGTTCACATACCGAAACCGGCCATCTTAAAACTTTCATTTGATTTGATTTATTGTCTAATCACTTACAAGACTTAAGCCTCATTTACAAGTGACATAGTGATAATCGGCATGATGAACCGATGGAGGTTTGCCATTGCCTTCCATCGGATGAAGATGACGTCCTGAGGAGGGGACTTACAGCTTAACGTGCGCTCCGAACCACTTGCGTCCCCACCAGGAATCGAACACAGTACCCCTTTATTCTGAAGAATGTCCCACTCTAAGTAAAAGATATTCTGCAGAAAGGAACTAACCCTCAAAATGTGGGCGACATTCTGAAGAATGTCCCACTCTAAGTAAAAGATATTTGGCAAAAACGAACGAACCCTCAAAAGTAGACGACACGCTGCAGAAATGAGCCAACCCTAAAAAGAAGATTATATTGTGGAAACGATTATTCAGTTTTTATTTTTTTTTAAGTTAACTCTGTGACCTCAGCATTATTGTTCTCTGTAATATAATATGGTTGGTCTCAACATTTTACATTCCACACAAAATTACCATCGACATTCTGCATTTAAATTCCATCTATGTACCGACAGACAAACCACAGTCAGACGATGCTGTATTTTTCTTTCTGCATAAAGAAATGATAACTGAGGTCATTGAGTTAAGCTAAGGATTCATGTGCGCTAAATAAGAAATTTATAAACAGTAGTTCATCCTTAGTGCTTTAAGGAATTGCATATAGCCTATATTGAGAAACACTAAGCTCCACTGCACTGAAATTTAACTTTGGGCTGTCACACGCCTTACGGTCAGTTAGATGAAGCGTGGTCAACACAACGACTTCCATTGTCGCTTGCCTAACTTCCGTGACTCCATTAATTCATTATTTAATTAATTCCCTAATCATCCTCACGATGTTAGTACAGGAAAGTCGTGAGTCAACCGGAGATCGAACCCGGGCCCACTCACAGAAGCTCATTACCTTAGTCAGGATGGTCGGCCGTTGGGATCGATCGCATCTTTCCGAATGCTATCCCAGCGCTCTATTACTGAGCCACGATCGCTCTGGTCTGGTTCTTTTCTGCACAGTGTGGTCCAAATGTGTGCTTGATATCTTCTGTATAAAGATGTTTCTCTTTGTACACAAATCCACACCATTGGACAAATCTGGACCAAACTTTGCGTAGAGTACGTCTGATCTCAGCATTTTAATCCCTCTAGAAACCATCCACTTCATATTGTCACAGGGTTTCTCAACGTGGGGGTCGCGAGGTGTGTGTGGGGTGTGTGTGTGTATTTAATAGCCTGCTGAAGGCTTCAACACAAAAAGTGAAACGAAATCTACTATTATAACTAAGAAAAGTACTTTGGGGAGTCGCCGGCCATAAGGCAGTAGAAGGGGGTCGCAGCATGAGAAAGATTAAGAAACGCTGAAGTAGCATATCCTGTCTCCTTATGGGACCAAAATACGGGTTTGGGCTGCATATAAGGGTGACAGAATAAAAGGGGGAGACAACCACAAGATAGTTGACCGAAAAGATTTCTTTTATTTGCCTCCGCTGGATTCGTTCCTTGCGCCATCTAGAGAGCGAAACATCAGATACTTTATTTCAAAACTTTTGTAATCATCCCCTACTCACTACTGTTGTTAGTGTGTAGTGAGTATAGGCTATATGAACCCCTTGAGTCAATGCGGCTTAGGTTCTAAGAGGTTAGGTTAGGTTAGCCCATTGACTCCTCATTGTCGCTTTATTAGGCTTTCGAGACAGGATTCTTAGTTCAAGTAACTTCCTAGATGACGTCACGCCAACGCTAGGTTAGCAATGAAATTGAGTGTGTTAGTCATTCGCACGTCAATAATACAATCATGATCATAAATACAGGTATCCTCAGGTACCCATGTATCATTTCAGACAGAAGTAAACTTTTCCCATTTACTTATTGTTACTTCAACGCTCGTCTCTACATTGCAAAAACTGGCTGTATTAAGTCAACACTTTTCGGGGGCTCAGAGCGACGGTCACGTTTTTGGGTTGAATCAACACAACAAACTATGTTGATTTCGATGATTCTTAACAGTGGATTTCAACACAATGGGTTTTTGTTGTTGTTTTATTTAAATTCTTGATGCAACTTTTAGCTCAAACCGTATGGATGATGATGGGGGGAATTGGTGGAATGAAGAGAGTAGGATTAAACGACAGAACCCCGAGAAAACCCACGCACATAGTCTTTGATCACTTCAAAGCCCACTCAACACAATATTATAGTGTACAATCAACATCGACTACACATCCATTGTGTTGAATCACCGAAATCAACGCTGTTGTGTTGATTTAGTGCATAATGTGGTAGGTGGACCGAAAGAATGTTAAATTAACACAGCCAATTTTTTTAACAATGTACGATCGTTCCTACTTTCTCTCTCTCTCTCTCTGTAGAAAGACGAACGACATTAATGGAAATTTTAGAAAGAGAACAGGAAACTAATTATGGAACTGTACAATATGAAGTAATCAAGGTTTTTAAGACTCGAGGGTAATTGGCTGAGATATTTGACTCTGTTCTTATAAGCTGGGCAGTAAAATTTCTCAGCCGGAAGTACTTATTACTGCGTACCATAAATACAATATTGCGAACTGTCCAGAATTGCAATATCATCTCCCTGATTTTGAAAAATTCGAAAGGGACCAGGGGAGCATAGGGTGAAGATCTAAAGTTTGAAAACATTGTATACAAGTTTTTACGATGTTTCACGACCTTTGCTTTTTCATTTTTTTTTTTTTAAAGTACTGGACAAATTACAAGCAACAATGATATTTAGGAAAATGGCAGCGATAATACGTATGAATGAATGTCTTTCAAATGAACTAACACACAACTTGTCGAGCTTAGTTATGGATGAGAAATTGTCTGGCGTATGACGGCTGCCATTACGGACGCTCCAAGTTTCTCAGCGCAAATGGACAAGTTGAAAATCCCAAGTAGTTTATTTTGTACACATAGATTATCGGAGCCACTTTCCAGAATTTCATTGTTGCTTGTCACTTATCCAGTATTTCTAAAAATATGAAGAAAAATAAAGAGTATGTAGTGAGACCTCTTAACGGGTAGATCAGCTCCGCCATCTTGGTATGACTTTTCCATTGATTTTTATCTTCTGTTTTCGCCTAGTTTTTCGTCATGCTTTCTTTGAGTCATTCTGTTTTGTAGAAGTGCAATATTTTAATTTCCCGGTGACATATTGTGATTTATATAGTAAACTATTAATAATACATTACTCATATATTCGAAGAAACTTTAGAAACCAAAACTCTACAAGAGTCAAAATAACTAGAAAGACAAATTTCGTGAAAGCGGACCTTGATGTCCTACTCCTGAGAGACATACGACGAGTAAAACGATTCCCATGTAAATCAATGGAAAGGTCATAGCACGTTGGCGGTGGTGATCTACACCGTTAAATGAGTGAGTATATTTTTCACCAATTTTTGTTTTATCCCAGTAAAACATGTAAATCGTGTGGGAACGTCGAAGGGATCATATCCTGTTTCACAAAAACAAAGTATACACATTGGAATATGAGCTACTCTAATTATTACTCAGATCGTTTATAATTACTGGTTTTGAAGGCGAATTAGTAATGTTAATAACGGGTGAGGAAGTATATAAATGTTGTAAAAACATTGATGGCATAACAGGTGCTTATTAAGGAAGTTTTAACCATGACTACATGCACCAACTGTGAGAGAGTGAAGAGGAAAAAAAAATTCCGCGTTCTTGTACGTATGACTGTATGTGGAAATTGTGGCAAACACCTTTGCAGTATTTGCACCGTCAGTTGCACAGCTTCTTGATAAACGACTACCCATGGTTAACAACGGACCAGATTCCACATATGGTTGGAAACTCCTACTCATAAGTAGCAGGGAATGATACTTATTCCACCATTTTGTTAGTAGTATTATTTTTTACGAAGACTACTCCAGAAAGAGAGTTGTTAGGATGTAGTGAATCATTGTTTATGACGAGTCTGCTCGTCGTTGTGAAACCACCATAAGTACGTGTTCTTGTGGCGAAGGTCGCCACCCACGAATTGGTACTGGTTCAAATCCAGTTCGCGCCTGTCATTTTTTTCCTTCCTTTTTTGCTTTCTCATAGACTAATCAGGCTACCTACCCGGTGTGCAATTCAATAATAAAGATAGAATGAAACAGACTAGTTTCTGCAATAGCATTGCAACCAGTTCTGTGTTCTTTTTTAAACATCTGTAAATGTTTTTTTTTTTTTTTAAAATAATGAAGGAATAAAAAATAAAATACTTCCTTTGTTGTGACCGATGATGCTCATAATTGGTGTTCTGCCGAAGGCATGTCTGTGAGAGGTGTTGGAAATAAGAAGCTCCAGAGTTCATTTTTCTATGCTGTCGCAGGATTCATGCCCGTTCTGCCTAAAGACCCTCCCTCCAGCACGTTGTAGAAAATATTTTCAATGATCTTATCTTTAGGCAGAACGGGAATTCCCATTCTGCCTAATCTTTCCAGACAGGGAATTTTATGCAGGGACGGATTTTTTTAAAAAGGGAAATGCATCTCCGAACTGCACGCTTCCTAGCGTGTTTTTATGCAGATCGGAACCATATTTTGTTTGGCTGTAATAAATTGTTTAGTAATTTGAACAGTTTCTATAAGAAGAGTAACTATTTTTTTCAAGTTCCGTAGTAAATTTTAGATGTTATTCTACTTCTCGGAGAAAATGACTAGGATGCAGTTCTGTATTATTCACGTATACTTTTGTAAAGGTGAGTGTGATTTTCTAAATACCTGCAGAGAAATGGAGAATATTGATTGTCTCAGTTGCAAGAAAACCGTTTGACATTAGAACTGAAACGAACACAAGACAAACTTATTTCGGCCTAATATCAAGTCATTTCTCAACAAAATTTCATTCGGATTCCCAGTAG
>JAGDQP010017941.1:4554-15975 GCA_022664845.1 Lepisma saccharinum | reverse complement strand
AAAGTAAAAGTATGCGTGTCTCATTTGTTTTCTTACATTATAGAAAGTAAAACTATTTTAATTCATTTCGCTTATATTCCTGGTACATAGAAGTGATTAGAAATGAAATTGTACAGTCTCTTAAAATAACGATATTTTTTTTTCTGGACCCCAAAAGACTGTTATAACGAGGTCAGACTTTATTATACAGTAAATACTATTAATGCATATACTGGTGGGGAAATATATCTTATATTATTCATCTAATTTAAATCAATTTGTTACTTGTGCATTCGTGTATAAAAATGTATTCTTCTCAAAAACGTGTAAAAAAATGTACCGTGTCTTTTGGAGATGAATTCTCCAATACAATTTACTAGTAATATATTTGTATTGAAGTTCAATGAACTTCTAATGAGTTTTCTCATTTAAGAAGCTCAGATTCAAAGCAGTAACATAATGAAGCGTAGCGTTATTTATAGTAATTGATTCTACACTTAACGTTGAATTTTTATTTATCGCCTTTAGGAATCTCAGGCTCAGGCCGTAAGAGGGTGAGGAGATTGGAAGGTAATCGGCCAGGGCCTAGTTTGTAGGTACTGTCCCGGTGTGACTGAGGGGTAAAACGTGCAAAAACGTCAGTCAGGATGGACAGTATCTGAACTCATAGCGTGGGCCATCCGATTCCTAAGCCAACGCTCTACCATCTGAGCTACGGCTCATTGGTAATTGATTCTAATTTAAAACACGTGCATGTAAGTAATCTCCTTCGTACTTACTGAAGCTTGGCTTCCTGATAAGCGAGGGAATTGCAGAAGGTGGAAGGAAATTCCAGCTTTGGCACCTTGTACAGTTTAACGTTGCTTGCCAAATTCCTGAACTCTGAATACTGACTAATAAAGTAAGAGGAATAAGTGATCTCGTAAATTCTGGGGTGATTCCTCACACCGAAATAGGGGAGCAAATATTTAAAATGTCAAAAGATGTGGCGAGGTATCGTCACAATTGACGTATTATCTCAACAAATAATGATGTGTGGCATGTCGGTTTAGCAAATCACAATTGAAATTGTACCCAGTGTCTGTATTTGAAGAATCCTGCTTAGAGGAACTTCCCTTTGTTTTGCAGTTCGTAAACTTTGTTGAACTTCGGTACAGATTTGATTGTGATTTGCTAACCCGGTACATCTTAAGTCATTATTGGTCGAGATATTAAGGTTAATGTAAAGCAACGATCTCGAACAAAAGATGGCAGCACTGTCTCCGTATATGTCTAATGTATTTTCATCGTTGTACGAGTTTTCAATGCTGCTCCTACAAATTCAAGCCTAGAGGGTTCAGACTTTCAGGGAAGAAAGTTCATAACCAATTCAAGAGTTCGATCAATACCGATTTTTAATTTTCTATTTTGTGTATTGTTGAAATAGCTTCATTGTTATAGGTTGTGATTTTCACAACAGTCAAGCAATTTCAGCCATGAAGAAAAACGAAAATAAAAAAAAAATCGGCATTGATCGAACTCTTGAATTGGTTATGAACTTTCTTCCCTGAAAGTTTGAACTCTAAGGCTTGAATTTATAGGAGCAGCATTGAAATTTCGTGTAACGATAAAAATACATCAGACATATACGGAGACAGTGCTGCCATCTTTTGTTCGAGATCGTTGCTTTATATTAACCTTAACGTCATTAGTGAGGGTGCCTCGCCACATATGCGAGCTTCTAGGTCGGAAACTACTCATGCTTTTACATTTCTCCGAAGGAACTATTTTCTTATCCTGATGTGACGAATCACCTTCTGATGCTTGGCTCCATAGTTAGAAATCACCCTGTATACCTAGGTATATTGTCTCTGGTATCATCCATCGTGTTTAATTTCGGAAATGGAACAAGCCACTTCGCTTGAGCAGTCATATGTAGTGCAGAATCCTAGTGGAAATCCAGGCAACTTTATACTGGTGAGTGGTGACAGGTACAGACGGATATATTTCATTGACTTGTAATCCAAGATGATTAATAGCGGAGTCTACTTGTCATGATCCGGATGTTTGTGTCTAAAAGGTAGGAGAGGGAAGGTATAAATATGTATTAGTGAATGTAGTATCAGTCTACAAGGACAATTAAGATTATAATCAAATTCGACTGTTGTCAACCGTCAGGGTTCTTCCGAGGAGTGTAACTCTCTTCATTTATTTTCTTGATGATGTCTGTGAACTCTTGGTTTGGTTATGTGCTTCATGTTTTCTATGACTTAGCGTTTCCTCAACCATGTTCATGAAATAGTTCGCGTGGTGACGAATTAAGATTCATCCGGAAATGTCTTGTGGGAACATCACCATAGAGTCTTTTAACTTCCTTTTGTGTGCGTTTATATATGGAATGTTCATTCACTAACTTTACCACTAAAATGACAAAGCTTATACAATGGAGTGAAAAGGAAATGAGTGAAAAAGACAAGGATGACATGTTAGAACCTTGTCAGCAATTAGAAAACGGCTGTAGGAGACGGAAACAATAGGTGGGAAAAAGGGCCATAGGTATTGTGTGTAAAGAGGAACCACTGTGGGAGGATCATTTACATGAAACAGTTAGTATATTGCATCTGGTGGTAATTGTCCGAAGAAGCTAACATTCATTGCCCATAGCGTTACAGTACTTCCGAGCTTAGGTCTTTGACCTGATTTGTTGAACCTATTTACACTTACGGCTGAGATTGTGTACTTGTGAGAGAGGTAGAGTATTTCCTTCCTAACCATTTAATCGACCAGAGGAGGAGGTTGCCGTGGGATCCTCTGAATAAAACAATTCCACAACAGAAAACTTGGTTGGGTTGGGTGTGGTTGGCCTTCATGAAATTCTTGTGGGCTTTGGGTGGTAGTGGATACATCTGTGCTAAGACGCATTATGTGCATATGTTGATAATTTGTATTGCACATTAGGTTTTTTTTAGTGAGTTGTACACGCTCCTCTTATACTCTATAAAACGTCTTTACAGAGACAAGATATACACATGCAGCTTATCTGTCTTACACCTGATTTGAAACTCCTGGGTGAACCACTGTAAGCTGTTTCGAAATTACAGCAAACTCTTTCCCAGTCGTACAGGATTAAGCTTTTGGAGCAATATATAACATTCAGCTTCATAAATAATTTGGTTACCGTTCTTCTTATTACGGCAGGTTAACTAAAACATCTAACATACTTTTGCTTTGCAATTCTTCGGAGCAAATAAGTTGTCATAACGTTTCTCTTACATGTCTTAGATTGTATAGACTGTTCATTCATTCCATTAAAAAAAGCAGATAAGTTTCTTCCAATGTTCGTGCCGGTGTTCACATTCGTTTGGTCAAAACTAGAATACACCGTGCCCGTTTTTTTTTTTTTTTTTTTTTTTAATTCCGAACTTAACAGAGAGACCAAAGAACCTTAGTCTTTCAAACACTTATAGCCGGGTGAATTATGAAGTGGATTTATTTCAAATGTTAAATTCTTCTGGTGCAATTTCTTGCAAAGAAATTTGATCAGCTTACTGTATTTCGTTAAATATTGTTATTCCGTATGAACCGGAATGTTCAAGTTTACCAGGAACTTTCTGATAAATCATAATTGATGGTCTCTGGTTTATCACCTTTAGGCACCAATAATAGTAATCTGCTGTTAACCTGAGAGTCGCGGTTCACTGCTTTGAGGAAAACGATTCGTCAATATGCCACGTGGGAGATTATCTACTGCTTGTTTAAATCCTACATCCAATTCCCCGAATATGCAACTACATGTAATAATAATAATACATTTATCGTAAGCAACAGTAGTATTTTTACACTTTATCTTTGGGCAGTTCCATCCGAGGTTGGTCATACGTTTAATTTTGACAGTCCTTTGTGAGGCGCTTCAGCTTGGGTGTGTTTTTACTTTGGCTTTGGTGTTCTTTTAGTTCAAAGACAAAGAATATAATTTCACAAGAGTGGACTGAAATGTTGCCCTTTTTTTGTGTTTGTTTGAAGAATTGAGATGCTTAGTGGGAAAACGACACATTCTGTCTCAAAGGAGTTTTCTGTTAACCACCCGTCTTTCTATCGGGGTTGGCTGCAAGTGGAAGTTGCGACCAAACGACGTATCTAAAATTAGGGCTCGAAGACCTTCGTTAACTTGCTTTCTCCTGTTTTGTCTATGATTACCATCCTGACGAGACGGAACAGGAAGGTTCCAGATATTCACAAACCGAAAGGGCATTCCGGATTGCTCCAGTCGATTTCGAGCCCTGTCTAAAATCATTAATAATTTCACAGTATGCTCGTAGATAGGTATGTAGCCTACATTGCTAAACACGATGCATTTTGATACCGAGTCTCGTGCTTTTTCCACTTAGCCTCTCAAGAGTAACACTATTCTGTAGGGAAATGGAACTTGCACATATTTAAATAGTATCACAGTTTCTCCACCTTCTTGCATCATATGCATGAGTGTGTGTTGGATGGTTTTTCTCACGTAAGAATAGAAAGAAAATACGTATCTGGTGACATTGTCCTTCATTTGATTGCATCCACCCAGATCTTCGTTGAGTTCACTGAGGTGAAGAATCTTCGTGAGTGGTGATGAAAGTTGCATTGAAAGTTTTTGATCATCTGCTGATAACAAAACAGCCTTGTTTCATGTGTCGATGCCCTGCAAACGATTTGAGAGCGAACGCACTTTCAAAACATATGCGCTATTAAATCAACATGTTCTCAAAAGTACATCCTTTTGATTTTTTTCTTTTCAGCTATTTACTCATTAAAAAAAAATATATAAAAAAATACAATCTTGTACTTTTAGCCGGATGGACTGAGGTTGTATAAAACTGTTCCTACCCCAGTAGCACATTGATGTCGGCCGATATCAGTCAATCTATCGAATGGCAAACAAATTCGTCGATATCGAAGAGAGATATAGGTATCAGAGATCGTTATTGATTGCTACCGAAAAGCATCATTTTCACTGAAACTTTAGTTTTAACGGTGTAGATCACCCCCGCCATCTTAGTATGACCTTTCCATTAATTTACATAAGAATCCTTTTATTTGTCTTATGTCTCTCAGAAGTAGAATATTCAAGTTCCGCTTTCACGAAATTTGCCTTGGTTGTTATTTTGACTCTTGTAGAGTTTTGGTTTGTGAAGTTTCTTCAGATATATGAGCATATGGTATTAGTAATAGTTTTCCACATAAATCACAATATGTCAACGGGAAATTAATACTGTTCATGTGTAAAATATTGCATTTCAATGAAGAAGTATGAGTTAAAGAAAACGAGGCGAAAACAGAAGTTAACAATTACGCAGTTCCCATACATAATCAATAGAAGGTGCTTACCAATATGGCGGGAATGATCCACACCGTTAACATTATTTGTCTGAGTTTTACTTTTGTGAAGTTTCTTAAAAAGGAAAACATATTAGTAATAGTTTACTATAAAACCGAGTTTCTCAACCTGGGGGTCGCGACCACTAAGGGAGTTGCGGGATGTGTACAAGGGGCTCGCGAGGAAAGGTGAAAAAAATACATTTAAGTAGGATTTTGTAGGTTAAAACTAACAAATTTCAAAGAAAGTATTTTATTTTGCTTTCTGTTTTTAATAATGACTAAAGATAATGTAGTTTGCTGAATAGTTCTGGATAATATAATTAGGATATTTATCATAAATACAGGAAATAAACTGTTATATTTTGAAATGAAAAGCAAATATTACACAAAATAAAATAATTGTGGGTCCCCAGCCAGAAACATGGTGAAAGGGGGTCGCCGACTAGAAGATATGGTGTAAAAGGGGGTCGCAGGATGAAAAAGTTTGAGAAACGCTGCTATAAAACATAATATACCAACCGAAAATTATATTGTTCTTGTAAATAATAATGCATTTCCATAAAATATAATGAATCGAAGAGAACTTGACAAAACACTAGACGAAAACGAAGTTAAAAATTACGCTCCTGGAAGACGTAAGACGAGTTAAACAATTCCCATATATAATCAATGGAAGGTGCTTACCAATCTGGCGGGAGTGATCCACACCGTTAACATTATTTGTCAAGTTATTACGTCATTTGTGGGAATGTTAGCCGACATGAGATGCCTCTAGTTCAGAAACTAGTCTTTTTATTTATTTATTTAATTATTTATTGATTCGAATGGATTTTTATTTCTTGTTCCGGTGTAAGGAATTCACTCTTCAGTTATGATGACACTTATTTTAAAACCCATTGTATGAAAGAAACCTTAGTTGATCCTTTTGCAAGTAACTGTTTGACATTGAGGCAGATCGAGGTTCAACTTTGTGGTGTGGTGATGCACTTGTTTTGTGGGCGTAACCACATCTGCTTTACTTGGCAAGGAGACTAAGAACAAGTTTCTGTAAGACATGTGCGACAACGCATTTCACTACGTCTGTGTACGTCCTTCAGAATGTAACATATGAACCATTCTTTCAGTAAAACATTTTGGTCCCAGTCAATTTGCAATTAGATAAGGAGTGAATTGACAGTGTTAATCAATAAACTATATAATTTTTTAACTGAATTCTGTTTATCCGTAAGGCTTCTTTGGCTCAGGACGTCATTATGTTTTCAGTGTGCTGTCGAAGGTATTGGATTGTCAATTTCTCATGAATTCACCGACCATTTTTTAAAAATTGTTTTAATTAGTTCGAAGTTATTTGCTTAGTGTTAAGGTACAGACTTCATTTCTAGGTAATTGGTTTCTTTATTAGTGTCACAGGTATATAGACTAATTCACACATACTGTACTGTCCCCCTGCCATGGCCCAACACTGCCGTCTTGAAAAGAAACCATCCTGATCGCAATATCATCTTCCTACTTTCAATCCATCCACGGCATGGGAACGGCATCCCATGTGTGAATGGTCGTGGCCATGGCACCGACAGAGCATGGCAGGGGAACGGTATGGGCACGGCACCGTATGTGTGAATTAGTTTCTTCTTATAACAACATGCCTAATATTGGTCAAGTGTTCGTTGCCGCCATCTTGATAGCTTACTTTTATAGGAATTGAACTTATTCTCAATGAATGAGAAGTCCGATTACTAACTGACAAATAGAAAAAAGTAATTAAAACGCGGCGTAAGTCATGGGAGTAACTTAGTTTGTGTTTTCGGGATTCCGGCAGCGTATTTCTGACCCTCAATATTGCTTGAATCTAGTGTTTTTAATGTCTGGCAGTGTAGTTCAGTTGGTAAGACGATGGATATCTAGCTACCTGAGTATCCTGTGATCTCGCTCAGCCTTCTCTTATTTTCCCCCCTTTCTCCCAGTATTCCTGAAAACTGGTTTCTATTAGCCAAATTACTGGAAATTTCCGGGCATCTATATTTGCGTACCTGTTTCCAGGAATGTTTCAGAATTTTTTGACAGTGTGCAGACCCCGTCCTTGGATACTCACCAGCTTAAATCTCAATTGATGATAGCTGACGTGTCCAGGGTTTGAACCTGCGCCTCCTCAGTATAGAAGGCAGCGGGCTTCGTCATTAGACGACGGAGGCATAACTGCTTTCCGTTGCTATCTCCAACACAAACAGAAGTTCATTTATAGAAAAGTAGATTTTGTATTGAAAAAAATCTGTTTCACAAAATTAAAGAAAAATTAAGGCGCTGAAAGATGCCTATTCTGTGACTTTATGGTTATATTTTCGACGAAGTAAGAAAGATTTTTTTTAAAAAAAAATAAACAAATGCGAAAGTGAAAGATTTTAGCACTGAGTGAATTTAGCATCAGCTCCCAAATAGTACATCAACCGATTATTTCATAATAGAATCAAATAGTAAAATATTTCCTTGCCTTTACAGCAAATCAAGGTTTTGAACTGCTTTATTATTACTTTGCACTGCCTATTAGATAAGAAATTGAAGTCAGATGTAGCTGTTAGAATCTTTTTGTTGCTACTATCACGGCATTTGGCTAGTGTGTTGAGGAAATTCTGTCACGATAGGCTCCTGTAAGGCTCAGATCTGCGTACCTCCCTGATGTCAATCCAAAGTTCGTTGATTAAATTGCATTGATGTCCTAAACGAACTGTTGAGTTTCTAAGAAAATTAGATACAGGTTTTTTTTTTGGTCAAGTTGACTCCGAATCATGCGATTCAGTGGACCCAGAGAACTACGAACTCGTTACCACGCTCACAGAAACCGAGCGTGCTAACCTATCGACCAAACGGGATCTCCAAAGTTAAACCACATGATTTGAGTCTAAAACCATATTATTGAAGTATATCGTTGAAACGATGTGTAGAAGTTGGACCATGTAGTATTTAATTTTGTTGGAGCTATTAACCCGAAAATTCCAGTCGAGTGTTAAGATATTAGGTCTTTGGATCTGGCGTAATATTTTAGAATTCCGGATACGACCACTCCATATCTAAATTACGCAACGTAAGTTTTTTTTTATAAGAAAGTGTGATTCAAACTTTATAAATAAAAACTTGTAGAAAATTAGTACACACGTGACGAAATGTAAGATCAACACTCTTTCACAAACTCACTGAGCATTAGCGAAGATACATTCTTAAGGAAAAAAGTAGGAGAAGGCCGCCGTAAGATGTAATATACTCTCGAAGGTAGAAAGCTTGTAGTATGAAATTCCAATCAGCATTCGTGGTGTTACGAGAGGCGAAAAAACTATTGAGACAAGAAAAGTGGGAGTGGGTTGGCAGGAGCCCAAAAACACCAGAAAGCTTTTTTCTGTAAAGTTTTGGTTGATACCAGACGAAACGTCTCGTACACTGGCATTAGGTTTGACGATAAGAGGAGAACAATGTAAGGGAGCTTTATATAAGGTCAATAACAATAAACAGAGTGACTTCCAGCCATCAGGAGGAGCCGTGGAGCTGGAAGGAAGGAAACGACGTAGATTATCTGGAAAAGAGCGAAAGTTGGGGAGGGTTAATTCATTGACAACCGGTTTTTCAATGCAGTTGAAGATTCCAAGTACGGGAGAAGCGTATAATCTAATAAACTCTGTTTTCTACCCACTGGCTGGAAAATTCAGCAGCATCTTCGTAGGTAAAATGTTGGTATTTTCTACTTAAGATGTGCCTCCCAAGAAATTACATTGTAAGTAGGTACACACATACTCGCATATGTTCTTTTCTTCTACCGACAAAACTAGATTTTTCATAAGTAGGATGGCAAAGAATGCGAGGAAAAGTGTACGTGGGAAGTGGAGACCCAGCCTTTTTGCTCAACAAAAACGATATGCCTATCATTACAATGTTATCTTACGCAACAGACAACGAATGATTCAAATGAAGGATGTTAACTAATTTCGTACGCGGGGCCAAGTTTTGAAGCTGCAATCATTTTGCCATGAAGATTGGCGTGAGTGAGCAGTCAAAGTGGACTATTTTCGAGGTCAGGAATGGTGCTGCATAAAATGGACAGCAATTTCATTAGCAATTGAGGCTGCAGACGACCTTTTTGTCTTGCAGAGCTCAGTCGGCCATAAACACTTCACATGAGTTAAATCGGATTTGAAATTACATCCCACACTATGATAAGGAGGAAAGCAAAATTTTGATTGAAATGATACAGTTCAGGAGAGAAAACGGAACATTATACTGTACACGAAGACCATTTGAAAGTTCGTGTCCCAGTAATGAAAGAGTATAGACATAAGTAAGATGTTTCAACGTAATCTCCTGCAACTTCAAGTACCCACTGGCTGGAAAATTCAGCAGCATCTTCTTTTCTGCTGTACTCCAGTTCTTTTGTACTATCCCTGAAGTCGTTTTCGTGAAGGTCATTGAAATAATCGTTTACCGTTACTATCAGTTCATCATCTCCTATCAAGATTTTTTTTATCTTTGTGCTTAGAACTAAATCTGATTAATAAGATGGATGGAAACAACATTTGGATTCGCCGCAGGAAGGGCATACCATAACAGCTTCTTCCGAAAAGATTTCCGTCAACAACACTGGTACGGGCTTCAGTAGTCAGTCAGAAAGTTTCTGTTGGCACTAAGCCTTTTATAAAACAAAGAACAGAATCACAATACGATATATTGCAATTTATCCATTTCTGAATATATATCCAAATCGCTTTGTTTTAAACAGCTGCAGACAAGTATTTGAGCAATCAACCGGAAACTCTGTAATTGGTAGATATCATTTTATAGCATAAAAGAAACCGAGCCACCGTAGCTCAGTGGTAGAGCGTTGGGGTAATGTTCGGGAGGTAGTGGGTTCGATCCCAGCGGTTGATCATCGTGACTGAGTTTTTTCCAGGGTGTTTCTTTAGTCACACCAGTCAACATACGCCCTAGCCTGCACCTTCCCGAATCCTTTCCCCTTCCCTATCCCGGTCTGAGCTTTAGATGCCTAAAGTCCATAAATAAAAGATTCAAATTCAAATAGAATGAAAGAAATATTAGTCCCAGCACAACCATTTCTATCTAACAGAGACATGAAGTACAAAGACATTAATTCAGGTTTAATATGGACTTATTTATCCAATAATAAGTTATGGCATCATATTCTGGGGCAACGCATCAGCAACAGCATCAGTCTTCTTTAAACAAAAGCAGGCACTGCGTATGATCGCCGGAGTTAGCAGAACTTCTTACAAAGAACTCTTTAAACAATATAGAATAGTGACTCTTCCTTCTTTATATCTTTATGAAATAGCTTTATATACAATAGTAAACAACGATACACTTATAAGAAAACATAAATATGGTACTAGAAAGAAAAGAAGAAAAATTTCATTATTTTACAAGACTAACCCTCGTTCAAGAAGGGCCTAGTCATATGGGTGTCAAATTATACAACCAGCTGCCAACACGTATAAGAAATGAAGAAGACATAAATAGATTCAAGAAACAGTTAAAGGAACACTTGCTGGATAAGGCATGTAAAAGAATTCTTATCATTAATTTCCGCAGCAGCTCAACTCACTCTTGTCTATTACAAAGTTATTGTCTATGTTAAAACTTATTGTCCATTCTATACAACATTTAAATATCGTGCATTACCATTTATTAACGAATATTATTATGTACTTTGTAAAGTACAAATCTATAGAGAAAATTTATTGTATATATCGCAGATGTTATTGTCTAAATGTCATTGTCTATAATTTTAAAACTTACTTAGCTATACTTCACTTCACAAAATATAAATATCGTGTAATACTATTGTAATACTCTCCAGGCACCAGTGTATACTGGTTATTGGAGTAATAAAAACTTGAAACTTAAAACATAAAGCAAGAGATGTTTTCCACTAGAGAAGAGGGCAGTTGTCTGATGGAATGTTGGAGAATCTCTTGCTACTAAACTTCCATTCGAAGAACCTGTACATATTCAGTGTTTGAAATAAAATTTCAGTATCCCACGCCTTTGTCTTTCTTATCTAATTGAACTATGTTATTCATGGTTTCATTGCCATTGTTTTGTTTT
>JAGDQP010017940.1:0-29331 GCA_022664845.1 Lepisma saccharinum | reverse complement strand
GTCATTGTGACATTCATTTCATAGTAAAAATTTGTTTTGGAGTAAGCATTTATTGGCCTTTGAGCTTTCTTAAAACTATAAAAAATAGTATAAATTGTTTAAAGATTTTAGTGATAACGTTTATCACCATGTTTGGTAATTTTGTAAGTTGTGAGAGATAATAGTCTTTATTTCTAACACTGTAGGATTTCGTTTGTCTCTTGGTTTCCGAGCTTGTCGAGGAACTGGAAGAATAGCTGGCTCTACACTCTTGTGTGAATTTTGGATCAGATAAGCGTCTGGTTGAAGTTGCTCTGTGAGAAGGAAGTTGCTGCGATTCGTGTACGCCGGGAGGTGTTAAGTGATAGTGTTGATGGCTGCGCTAGAATGGTGGTTGAATACGTCAAATGGAGTGCTGCTCATTGGCTTCTTAAATGGACTTTTCCGATCGTTTTCGGATTGTCAATTTTGTGCAAGATTATACATAACGTTTCTTAAACTAAAGGAAACTAATGGAAACTGAAGCAAGTTAGCCCAGGAGTGATTAGTTAAATACAGGATGGTTAAGTTAGAAACTTGAAAGGTGTAAATTCTTTAATTGTTTGGTAATAATCAAGCAATTTTGAGGTAGATTATTTTGCCTTTTAAATTAATAAGTCATCTGAGAATAAAATTCTAAATAGTCGTAACTTGTATCGAGTCGGTTCCTATTTAAATAGTGAAGTCTGAAATCAAAGTGTAGTTTGTGCAAGATTAAGTCTTTGGAAAGGATTTAGTTAAACCTGTCAAGTATAACTAGCTAATTTGAACTAAAAATTGTTTTAACAAATTAGTATAGAAATCTTCGTTGAATAATTCACAATAAAATTCTTCTGACACGCGTCAAAAGTGCACGCTGTGCCAGTTTAAATTGATGTCAGATATTAGACTTTAAATCATTAAAGTAAATTGGTGCATAATCGGATTATTTAAAACTTCGATTAAATCCATTGTTTTCGTTCCATAAATAGAATTTTCCCTACAGGATCTTAAAAAGTTATTTGAAACTAAACGAAATTGCAAATTTGTGAAATTTTGCACTATTGCAAGTAGGTCCAGTTTTGTATCCTTTGTTAAACCCACTTCGTAAGTAGTGAGGCGACCCTTTATAGTTAATATTCGATTACGGCCTTCTGGATTCATATTGCTTGTGACCAATTGAAACTTTTCGTAAATAAATCAGAAGGACTTTATGCTTAGAAAATTCGTTTAACTTTGGATTTGACTTGGAATATAGTTTAAATATCGATAAACATTAAACTATAAACCAATTTTATTGCTTTATAAATTTTGAAACTTTAATCTCAGTATATGGTCAGTAATCCAAGGTTGTTTGTTAGATTGGTATCGTCGTTGCTCTTGAAAACTGGAACGCAGGATTGCACATTGGTGTTTTCTACGAACTGGCCTTATTACTTCCAAATGGTAAGTTTCAATTTTTCTTTTTTGTTGTAGTTGCTTGAATGTGCTTGTGTGCGGACTGTTTGGGTTGGACAATTTGTTATCGTCTTCGTTGTCGAATTTGAGTTGAATATTTGGAAGTTTGATTGAAACTTCGTTCTTGTTCGTTTGATTCTGTTGGGAAATTAGACGGCTTTTGTTATCTCTTACAAAAGAAGTATTTAATAAGTTGATATTTTTTAAATAATCGTTTTGAATTTTCGAGATTTGAGATTTTGCAGATAACGTAAAGTTTAACTCATAATTGGATTTAATCAATAATAAAGTTTCTAGTCGTTTTCTTACAAATTAAATTCAGTTGCCATTTAATTGACAGTTATTCTTTTATTATGAATTAAATTTATATTAATAAAAGAAAATAAAAAAGTGTTTTGTCTGCTTTGTTTTGGTTTTCCATTTTGAAATTCTTGTGGAGTCACATCTTTCTGGGCGCGGGCGCTACTGATCCGTAAATAATTTTTGGAAGCTTTTTATTTCAAGTAGGTGATTTATTCTTGATATTGATCAATGAAGATTTCTGTGTGTTATGAAGGGTGAGAGGTGTTACACACTAAAACAAAACCTTTTTACTAACTTGAGAAAACAAAAGCGGAAAAACCGAACGGAATGTTTTTGTAGTGAATAACATTTTACTTTGAACAATTTACGTAACGCAAACTGAGACATAATACAAGTTATTTTTTCTACGTATTAATTGCAACTTTGCATTACATTATCGTTTAATTTATAAACACAATATTTTTCATTACAAATGTTTCAACACTAGCATTTATTTTGTCTAAGTTACAAATTGGAATTGTGAAAAGTTAGTTACACAATTGCAAAGTTTATTTTATTTCCATTAGTGTAAATTAAAATATATTATGTATCTTTTTTTCTCTGCCTTGATGTAGGTCCAGTAAAGTGAGAGACTAAAGTTAAACCGACCATATAGCCAGTATTTTGTCCATAGTATATAATACAATGTTCTTCTATATTCTACATACGTTAACAGGTTTTTGTACGCTCTATGAAACATGCCCACTAGTTTCGTACAGTGTCTATGCATTGTAGTAAAGTTTATGTATATTATACGTCATACTTTTGGTTGCAATAATAGTTTAATTGCGTGTTCTTCCAAGGTTTGTATGAAGGCAAGTTTACATTCATGGTGCATTTGTAAGGGGAAAATAAAAAAACGATGTTCAAATTAGTATACGTTCTGGATTCCAACGATGAATTCTGTTTATAATGCATTTTACTGGAATTTTATAATCCGTACAATCGCACGGATTCTGAACGTAAAGTTTCATTTACAATGTCAGCGTATTTTATCCGAGTGCTCAACGAATCACATCATATCATGCCTTAGGGAATCTCAGCAAGGAGCATATATAATCTAGTAATTGTTAAGCACGCATGGTGAACACTACCCGTACATGAATATGCACTTTTTGATGTTTAATGACAACGCAGTGCAGTTAGCCCAAAAATATCGTTTTCAGGTTAAACAATCATTATTAGAAACTAGTGCTAAGCATTGCAAATTTAAAGTAAATCAACCAGTAAGTCAAAGGTGTGTGCTCAGTGAAATTGATCTTTTTGCGCCTACATACATACTCTTATGCACAAAGTGCGGGATGGACCTGGATAGTGACAATCACGAGTATACAACGTTTCCGTGCAATTATGTTAAGTGACATGACATGTTCAATTGTTTACTTGGATATTTGAAGAGTATTCTGTATTTTCCATGTTTCATTCGAATTCAATATTGTGAACTCCCCGAGGAATGGATAAAATTAAGATTTAATCATAAAATTAAAAATAATTGGAAAAATTAGAATTCAGTACATTTTTATATATTTATTGTCTGTGGAATGGAAATAAAACCGCCGCCATGTTTCGATGAAGATGGAACAGAGTAACAACTAAACAATACTGATGCAATATAATGCAATCCATGACGTCAATCGAGAAGTTATTCACCTTTCAGCAAATAGCTATACCTTTATGATAGGAACATAGCCTTTCGACCTACATAAAGTTCAACGTCAGACCCCAGCACACATACACACTTCCATCAATCCCGGAAGAACACGAATCTCTATTTAAGACCGATCGGTAATCGCCTATAGCCGCTGTTTAACATCAAGAGCCGCCTGTTCAGCACCAAGAACCAGAGCGTCAACTATAACCCAGGCTGCTCGAAGAGGGAATATACTTTTATTATTTTTTATCATCTTTTTTGCTGTGAAAATTCAAAGGCTGTCTAAACTTAGAATCATCTCCTTATTGAACATCTAAACTTCCAGGTATGAATTGGGATCTGTTTTTAATAATGTGATTTCATGCGTCTGACATAGGCTAGGCTATGTCAGTGTCACCTCCCAAATAATATTAGCTTAAAGTTGGACAACTTCGATAGAATTCGTTTACTGTGTCCATCGTCAGTACATGTGGCGTGTAAAAATGTAATCATGTTACGTTCAATTAATTCGGTAAAATACTCCTTTTGTATTCAAGCAGTTCTTACGTTTAGCTGAGCTTCATTACGCTAAAACCAAATTTAAGCCTCTATCATCTGACAAATACAGTTAACGCCCAGAATGAACTCCCAGATTTCACCCCTAATATTTTACACCAAATAATATTCAATTAACGTCAAATTAAAACCTCTCGTAACTATTTTACCGCTTTACCGTCTTTAACATGTTTACAAACACCAATGAACGACCAGTTAAATCAGTCTAACTTCCGTCCGTTCACAATATGTAAATGGAAATACTTTAGTGATACGTATAATGATATAACAAAAATGTGTAATCATATCTTTATGTTACTAAAATGTTTTTGGAGAAGGATTTTCACTTTGATTTAGGAAGGCTTTAACAAGTAATGTTGAACTCTTAGAACGTTATCATTGAAATAGTGGAGAAACCTTCATGTGGTGTTTAAATATGAAGTAAAACTCTTACGGTTGTGTTAACATTAGGTGTGTGTTATATTTTAAAATTTTCATATGTATGGATCAATGAATACAGTTTACCTAAAGTATTATCAATAGTAAGTAGTACATACCCGAAGTCAGAGATGTGCTCCTTGATAAGGTAAATAAAAAAGTCTGAATATTTTCAGTTAGTATTTATTCTATAACAAGACGCACAATATACATCACATATCCTTTTTTAAATCAAGTTAATCATAAGATGTTCAGGTCGTGTTAAAACAGAAATATAATGTTCTTTCACCGTTGCATAAAAAGTTCAGGACGCTACATGTTCTTCGTTCAAAAAAATAAGTAATTCTTCGTGTTCGTAGAACAAGTCTGTTTTCTGCAAGTTAGTGATTCGGCGAAAAGTGTTTGTTTCACACTGCATTCAATAAATAAACAGTTCATTATACACGTTAGGTCCAATGTAGGTGTGATAATATAGTAGTGCGGTAATTGTATTGTATAAATTCAACGGAAAAATCTAACATTTACTGGTTTGGTTTCACGCACTTACTACACAACCAAGGGTTTGAATTTCGTTTGTAATATACTACGAACGTCTTCCAAATGGTAGGTTTGCATTTCCGAAATGCACAGTTGAGAATCTGACAACGTGATTTTCGTATACGAATACATGTTACGGAAGAGTTAAAGCAAGACAAAACTGCACTTGAAGTCGTTAATATGACCACAATATATGTATCATAGTTTACTTGTTCTCATTTGACATGTTGCTGCTGTATGTCAAAATTTTGTAGTATTTCTTGAACACAATCCCAATAAATAAAATCGGGGTGCAGCAACAGTTTTCTTCAGCGGTTATCACTTTTGCGTAACGCGAGCCTTCCATTTTGTCTATTCTGCTTACCGCAACCGTTTCTTAAAACTTAACTGTCTCCAAGCTCTAAACAAGCTGCGAGCACAGTACTCAGCACAGCGCATTCGTCACACCACAATACTACGTTTCCATTACGAAATATTTACTTTGTATGTATTTGATCCATAGGAAACTGGTTAAAACAAGAATTATCTATCTATTGCCATGGTTTAGTCAGGGCCAAAAAAATTGGGTTTGTCTGTTAGCTCGAAATTCTTTTTTGCCGACACTCGTTTCAACTAAATCCATTGCTGATTTTCAAGCGATTTTACAGTAATATAGACCCAGCTATAGCAACCACTGGTTTTCGGATGCAATGTTTTATATAATTTGTATACGTTTTGCATTGTCTCAAGATGAAATAACACATGTTTCGTTTGTTTGTTCAAATAGCAACGTCATCAACTGCACTTATGTAAAGTTAAATTTGCCCAGTTGTCCCAGCAGGACTCGCAAATAAGCCATGAAGACACTTCCAATGCTTTAAACATGTCCCATAAACAGTATATTTAGGCTTCTGCAGGTACGCACGCATACTCAAGTTCATCGTTGGATGAAAGTATCACAAGTTCTCGGTCTTTTTCATCATCAACCATTGTTCTTCCACTGCCATTAGTGTCCTTAGTGCTGTCCGGTTCATCCAATCTCAGCAACTACTATAAAGCCAAAGTATCCATCGTGTCCTCTTCACCCCGTTCATCAACTAAAATTTAATAGTTACAATGTACCAGTGTTACATGTATGGTCTCGTGGTAGTTTGTAGTGTCTTATAATCGATTTTAATATTTTCATATATCTCATTTTATTTCATTTTTAGATGATAAATCCTTGTATATAGTTAGTAGAAAATTGAATAAATGAAATGTCTGGATACCCATCTCTCGACGGCACAAAAGTTGGATCATTGTTTTAAAAGTTAGGAAAAGAATTATCCTGATATTATTAAAGCTCCATCAAATACTAAACACGAAGATAAAAAGCAACTCAATGTCATGATAAAGATTGCCATTTCAAGTGAGTTTTTAATTTAATTTAAGAACACGAATGGAAAAACAAGTGTTTATTTAACCTTGATTTTCATACGAACTATATATTAATGGTTATGTAACAGACAGTATAAATATTCAATAGGACACATTCCAAGAAAAATCATTACATCTTTAGGCTTGATAGTGAGAAACATGTGCCAATCTTAAAATTATTAGTGATGTGAATATTGACACTTGTATCAGGCAGACAATGATTTAGAAATGACTTAAACATTTCACTTTGGAGACATCACGTTCTTCGCAAAATCCAAGTAACATCAACTGCTTCCATTAGTAGACAATTGTTATAAAACTCTTTCCAATTTCCTTTTCCACCTCACTCCTTAACACAACCTTAGCGCAGTTAATTTTCAGCCTAAGACTCGCCATCCATCCATCTCCAGAGCAGCAACTGTTTGGACTTAGTAAAAATTCAGAAATTTAAATATCTTAGTAAAAACACGATCGGAAATTACTCGATTTGTGAGGTTTCGATATCAGTGTTATTTTCAAAGTTCTCCGTATGCGTAGTGCGATCTGACAAAGTTAACAACACACACTTGGAGACAGCTTGAATATTGAGGTGAGTTGCTTCTCACTAAAGATCAATTATGGTCCATGAATTTAAGTTGGTTTAATTTGGTAACTAATCGATTAGGTATTTCAATTTTAATATTTGCTTTCATGTTGAGTATGTGTACACGTTAGAGCGACGGTACATGTTTCGTATGTCGTAGGAATGAGTTGGCATTTCCGATAATGTATTTCTCTGTTTCCTTACAAATTACCATTTGTCCTTTAAGATAAATTCTGAGATTGTATAGAAAAATAACCTCATGAGCTACGACCTCCAAAACAGAATGAAGGTCTACATGTTAAGCGCTTCAATTAAAGTTGCTCTACCACAGAATTCAGTCTGTTAGCAGTAGTGTTCCATTACCTCGCGCATCCGCGCTGCGAGATACGCCCCTTTTTGTATGTATGCAAAAGGTGGTAAAGGGAGGGATGAGGGCAAAGATTCCTAGGGTTCGCGCACTGGTGATGGGGTCTATTTGCGTGGTAGTCCTTATTTCGACATTTGCACAAAACTACTCCTATCCTGCATTTGATGTAGGGTGGTTGTTTCTGTATGCCTAATACAGTTTGTGAAAAGTGTCACAATGAAATAAAACACGTTTTGTCTATTCCTCAAAGTATCTAGTGCTGCAACAACACATATGGGACAATGCATTGGAGGGTCCGTTGTACCAAGCCTGGCATAGCATCCACGTATTCACTTGTAATGCTTTTAAGCTGTTGCAAATATATTGAACGGATGCGTCCCTAGGTCAACACTCGCATGAATGGGAGTGTGTCTCTGGGTATCACCACCAACTTTGTTAACATCATCCTGCACTATACTGTCTCTACGGGCCATCGCTAATTCTTACCATGACCTTGTGAATGATCCACATTCTTGTTCCGTATGAACGTCCTCACTTGATGTCCAATAATAGTTACCAGTTTCCATACTCGTACTATGTCTAAGAATTTCTCTTCACACGACTTAGGTTCAACTACAGATGACATCGCACTTTAATACGAGGGTAAGGAATTCGCTATTTTTTGCTTAGCGTCCGCACCTCCCGCCGAGTTTATGGCTGTAGTAATCCTCCTACTATTTCCTAAGTAGGGTTGCCCGTCAAGTTCTAGTACTTACCAGACACATTTCTCGATTCATTAAAGTACAGAAGACTGTCAAATGACTTATAAACGACATCCTACGCGTGGAGCATTGCTCGAAAACGTACTCGAGTGGTCCATATATTTATTAATACTGATTTATTTTCTTCCATCTGTAGCCCTCCACCCTGTAACTATCACATATTCATATAAAAAAATGAATATGGATGGTTGGGCACTATATAGTCTGTCGATATTGTTAATGATTCATTGTCTGTGTTTGTGTGTATGTGTGTGTGGATGAGTGTTTTATATATGTCAATATATTGTTGTGACTACAACTCACTTTGCACGTATATTTAAGGTTGAGTGGAAGAAAAGGTCTATCGGCCTTAACTCCTCCATAATAAATAAGGCAAAATGTACATTGCACATTCACTAATTCAGTCACAGCCTACTCATCCCCCGTAATCCAGGTGGTTACGTCAGTGACTTCGGCTCAAATGAGTAGGGACACAGGTTCGAATCCCACTGCCGGCCATCCTGTTAGCTTTCCTCAGTTTTACCAGGCGAATGCCAGGTGGAATCTTAAGTAAGGAACAGGCCGCTACCTTCTCCGTACTTTCTCCTACCTTATCCTGGCCTGAGTCGTAGATGCTTAAAGACGTTAAATAAATTTAAATTAAAACATTCAGACCCAGCGAGAGAGTCCATTGAACAGAATGGTTCCAGTCCACTTTACCAAAAATTATAGGCTCCGTCCTTATAAGCTTACAAGTTTATTCGGGATTTTAATAACCCAATCAACTAGACAAAGCTCTCGTGGTCTACTAGTTGTGTTCGTTGACTTCGGATAAGCAAGAGGTGGCGGGGAAACTTCGAGACCTGCTCAACTCAACTGTCCTAACAGGATTTCTAAGGTGTCCGTCAGTTTTAATCTGACTGCCGGGATGGTACCTAGAAACTAGGCTCTGACTGTTACCTCCCCTTTTCTTTCACCATACTAGTAAAAGAATTACAGGTGATGTCCTATAACCCTAAGAAACTTGGTCAGAAATGAAAAGTTTTAATACATTTTTCAACTTCTTTAATTCGTTTGGCAAAACAAGTGAAAAAGAATTTGATCTTGACCACCAACCTTCTGGGGGATGTGTAATTCTGAGAACGGCATCAGGCGAACGTTATCCCGCTAGTGCTGATAAAGAGGATGGGGTGAATGCACTCGCACCTGTAAGAAGTTGTTTGCTTCCTTAAGTTACATCAAGAAATTACAAAAGAATTGAATGATAGTTGTTCTGAGTACTTAGGTTTCAGGATGCCAAAAGAGGATCATGCTAAAACTTTCTATGATTATGTGTTAAAAAATTACGTTAACCAAACAAGCAGTTGGTAAAACGTTGGCTTCGTATTCGAAAGGTCATGGGTTCGATCCCAGCGGTTGACCATCCTGACAGCTCTTTCGAGATTTTTACTGTCACACCAAAAAAATGGTACCTTCAACTTAGGTCTTGGCCGACTCCTTCCCACATCCTTTCTCCTACTCTTCCCATCCGGAGCCATAGCTGCTTAAAGACCATACATCAATTTAATTCAATTAACAAAAATAACCCTTGTTCTTCTGAACTATGGTCCAAGTTCTCAGAAACTTCCGTCTTTACTACAAATAACTGAGATGCGTCTAGTTTTATATGTTATTATCTATCCTAGTAGTAACTGCTTACTTCTTGAGCAAATTTGAAATATTCCTAATCGAAATTTAGCACATTTGTAGGTTTCCCGATACATATGCAACCGGAGATGTATTTAAGGTATAGATCCTCCCCTCCCCGACGTTAAGAGTTAATTGCAGAATTAGTATAGTATATATAGTATAGTGAGCTCCTGCGTAGCCTAGTCGATAGCGCGCTTGACTTTAGTGCGAGCAGTCCCGGGTTAAATTCCCGGTGGGGGTTAAAAAATTTCGGTGTTGACAATTGGAGGTCTGCTGTGAATAGAAGACAGTGTCGATCATAGTGAGAGCTTCAGCTCTCCTCTCCCAACCCGTCTGGTCAGCGTGGGAGCAGTAGACCTTTTCTCCCTTCGGGGAGAGGCTTCATTGACTAGTGGATTGAATATGGCTGTGATTTATTATATAGTATAGTATGTAATATAATATACATTTCATATCCAGACACACCCTAAAGCCACCCGAAAGTTCGTGAACCCCTCCCAAAATCAACTTCTGTATATGTGCTGTCCATGCAACCTATCAGACATGAGTTTTCAAATCATTGTTTCCGAAGTGTTTTTTTTAACAATACATTTCGTATTAGAGTAATCAGTGTACAGGATTTTTGGAAGACTTCGCTTTTTCAAAGAGAATTTGTTGACTCTAAAGAGATCCTTTTTGTACATCTATTTACAATTTGTTTTATATGTATACATATCCATGACACTGAGAATAAATACTTATTACTTAGAAAATATGTATGGAGTTTTTCCTATTTACAAGATATGAGCAAGAAGATATATTTTCTTATATACAAACAATATTTATAACGGACATTACGAAATATTTACAGAATAAAATTAGTCATCATCACTGTCTGTCAAACACTGAGCCAGTTCATCATCTGTCTTGTGCTTCCATCATCATCATCACTGTCTATCCCCCCAAGTGATATTACAAAACTATCTATAGTGTTCTCTATCCATCCATCCTTTCCCCAGTATCGATTCTCGATGCCAATTATGTCTGTCGAACCCTTCCCAATCCTCTGGTGTCACATACTGTATGGCATCTCTGGTCACTTCTTCTCATCTTCGTAGCGTCAAATCACCTGAAACATTACTTCCCCGCACTATCAGTTTGATCTTTGCCTAGGCCATTTCAATTGCATTAAATTCACACATGTATGGGAGCAAGCGAAGCACCGTGTGACCGTTATTTCTCAGGACTTCATCTATTCTAAATGTTTTTTCTTGGGGTTTATGCTTTTCCATAAACTGGTATAGTTCAAACTTTTTCACACTCGGAGAAAACGCACTAGATTATTTTGAAGCCAGTCCATCATATCTGGTTTCACAACGTACTTCGATGGAGGTTTGTTCACTTGTACACTGTGGTAGTAAGCGTTATCCATGATAATAACACTTTTCTGTGGAAGATTTGTTAAAAGTCTTTCCATAACCCATTTTTCAAAATTTACGGAATTCATCTGTCTTGGATGATGTCTTTTATAACATCTCTGTCAAAGTCATCGTAATGAAATCTCAACTGCTCATCTTTTGGCTCGTTTTACCTGGAGTGGTAAGTGACGATTTTCCAGCTTCAAGTCCTTCTTTTCGTATGTTGGTCACTCTTCGCACAGATATGCCCGTATATCCTCGACACACGCAAATTAGGTTGTGTTATCAAATGTTTTAACCTTTTTTCGTTAGCTTCTTCGTCACATTGTTTTATTACGTTCCGTATAACTTCCCTGGCTTCACTATGAATAGTTTGTCCTTTTTTGCGCACTGAAGCCATTATCGAAGAGATAAAATCGCAAGGAGCAAAGACGCACTAGAGAAAATCACAACAGGACCGGACCAAAACTCACGCTACACTGACTGAATCTCTGAGATGACACCGAGGTGACAATTTTCATACGTCTGCCATCCCTGAAATTTTGCTTGGGTCGTGGAAGGAGAAAAAAATATTTGAGTAATTGACTCGTCTGAAAGGAAAAGGAAACACACTCCCTGTACCCCACTTTGTCACCCCGCGTACGCAAACAAGTCAAGTGCCAAGTGTGCCAAATAAATCAGGCGTACATTTAGCTTTTATATAATTTATTTTTATAAAGACAAATCTATGTTTCATCACCGAATCAAAAGCGTTTCATCACCGAATTAAAAGTTGTTCACACGTGTGCTGTTAGTGTGTATTTGCATTAGGGAGTCAAGTGCATACATTTCCTTTTAAAAGCTTTTACGCCGACAAGTTTAATTCTCAAAGGGTGGTTCAAAGTGTGCGTATTATTATGCATTGTGTTATATAATGTTTATAAACTCCAATGCAAAAAATCGATTTTCATTTGTTATATATAGCATACACGTTTAAGGAGTTTAACACCCTTACATGCAATATGTAGTCCATTATTAATTACCATGTGTATTTTCGGCTTGATTCTGTTATTTCATCACACATTTACGCAAACGATACATTGCCTCTAGATAATAGTCATTGCGTATTTCACCCATAAATACATATGTCAACACTGTCAATGAAACCCACTGTTCCAATTACCATGATTCCGTTTTGTGTGGCTTATTTTTCGTAGTGTATATTTATTATTAAGTACGTAATATTGATATTCTAACAACATTTTCTAAAACCAACTTACAACGGAATGATAAACTTGTACTGGATTATGTAAAGAAGGTCCTAAAAGAAAACACCATTGTAAATAATTCTTTTTTATACTATGTAACCTTTTGTAGTAGAGTATTTTTTCTGTAATAAAAACCTTTTACCTCTTATTTATTTGGGTTTCATTTCATGAAATAAAAAAAACATATCCTGTGTAGTATAGATTTATTTTCATATGTTAAATTTCATTGTGGATATGCAATCAACCACTTTTAATGTTTGTACTTTCATCCAACATTGTAACCGTGTGCAATTACGCAACGCACATGCATACTCTTTCATCGGTTGATGATATGTACACTTGGATATATCTACTTTGAAATTCAGTGTTCGTAACGCAGAAAGTTGCTTGTTCTTCAAGATTCACAAGACTAGTCAATTGAAAGACTTTACGCAACAACACCATCTTTTCATGACCTTTAAAATAAAAGATGGATTCCATTTCACATAGCTGCGACACAATATGTCGGATTTGGGATACTGTATACCCATTAGACGTATTTCAATCCAAGCCATGTAAATGATGCGTCAACCATTCGACTTGATATCCGAACACTAAATCAGTACGTTGACGAGGTAATTTCATAAGACATGCAACCAGACAAAGTATTAAGAAGTTCAAATTTTTATTTTAAAAATTTCCTGAGCATCGAAGATGGGAACCAATAAAAAAATGGCTGAAATCTTACAATTTTGAAAATCAATAATGTACTGCCTCGCACATAAAAACCGTGAACCACTAGGTTTCAGCTGTTCAAGAATTAAAGGTATTAATTGAGCAATACACTCAGGGTCTTTAGTAATTTATCGACAAGTTTCAAACAAAATGGTTTCCGAAACCCTGGTCTACGAAACGTTCATAATAGTCTTGGAAAAGTTCTGGATCGTTCATATGACTTTCAACATATTGTGCAATCACAGTATCTGTATTCCAAACGTACAAATAATTATGTACTTTACCCATATTGCACTCTGACAATACAAAATAGAATTGTCTTGTAAATAAATACTTATTGTTTTCAATGCACGCTTGTCCACAATATAATCACAATTACAGCTCGAACACTGAGCTATGGTCACTACACAGTTCCAGTAAATACTTCGGTTACAGTCACCGTTCCACTACATAGTTTGGTTACATACACAGTTCCGCTAAATACACAGCTCCACTACATAAAATGCTTGAATACACAGTTCCATATAGGGAATTGTCACTGCACACAGGTCAACTTCACAAACACTGTTTCTTATTGGGGTATGTGGGCCGCAGGATCTTTGTCGGCAAACTTATCTTGCACCTTCCACAAGTTGGCACCTTCCATAAGACGTTGAATTCCCCAATCAAACTTCTGATTCAGTTCAAATGTTTATCCAAGTAGATCTTAAAGAGGGTTTCAATAGTCATGTGGTCACGTAACGTGTGCCGAGTTCAAGCCTCAAACTCATATATACCTCTTCAGGAAACACGTCAGGTCGCATATACGCCGTTAAATATAGGTAACATTCGTGCTCCTGCCGATGAGAGCTGTTCCTCCAGCATCCCAAACAAAGCAGGTTTTTCGATGGCTCCCAAGCGCCGAAATACATACCCCGTCCACCCAGCGCGGAGTGCACTTACACGACCGTGCAAGTGTAGGTTGTCTTTCTGTTATGCGTACCATAGGCTTTGATGCGTCCATGGTTCGTCAGTAACTATGACTCGCAATGCCAAGTCTCCTTCTTGTAAGGTAACAAGCACTAAGCATGTGAGTACCATGCCACCGAGGCAGTACGGCCCTGCGCAACACACACGCAAAAGTTGTTGGGGAACCGTTGTTTCGTCTGGTGCGTGGATTATTTATTCCTTCCTGTCCAAGGCTCGTTTATCACCCTGAGGGGGAGTCCAGGTGTGTCTGTGTGTACTCAACTTAATTAGCATAAAAACTCTTACGTTTACGCTTACCTTCTACTCGATCTTCGCTTTTCTCCTTTTGTCCTTCCTTTTTTTTTTGGAGAAAGTTGTATGACGCAGTGCGATAATGAGTTGAAACAAGTGTGTACGGATTAGATGGGTGAGACAGAGACAGACAGGCATGCAGAGAATGAGCAGGAAAAAAAATAAGTCAGAGGAATTTGAAACTCGCAGAATTTCCTATTTCTACCAAATTTAGACAATTCTATCCAGTGTTACGAATTTCCCGTTTCCCGGGAAACTTCCCTCCAACTAAAAACACTGCATATACTGAAAATTTATTGGTAAAACACCACACAAAAACTTCACCAAAAATTAACTTTATATGAACATACGTGAACTTTTGTGAACCTACTGAAAAATTGTGTTTTTTTTTGTGCTCAATGTGAATTTGTATTGGCTTCTTACCCATAGTGCATATATTCCACCCATTAAGTTCATATTTCCCGAAGTTCACATTACCTAGAGTACGTTTTCAGATAACTTTGTGTATATTTTCCACTATTAAATGAGCTTTTTGTGCATGAATTAGGTATCAACACACCAAAAGTTTATATGTTGCGTACTAAAAATTTCGTGTAATTTATATTAATTTCACGAAAAGTTCATATATTATTCACTAAAAACGTGGTAAAACTGGAACATATTGTGAACTCTTTGAAGACATATTGTTCACTTTAAGTGTACTTTGATTTTCAGTGTAGCACCCCACTCGGGTTACACTGAACGAAGAAGGTTCTACAACTATGTGACTTCCGGTGCGCAATGACGTGATTAGGGAGATTCTTCGAACACTGGCGAGACTGCATTAGCCTATTTGCGTTTAGATCGGCCAGAATGCGAATTACAATTGGAACTGCTAATGTGTGAAGAGCCCAGCCAATTTGCGAACTGCTCGATTTCGTGCTTTGGCCGTAACATATGTGTAACACTAACAAGTAAACCTAGGGAACTGCAGTCACGCCGATTTCCCTGAAACTACGGGAAAGTAGAGTGCAAGTGAAAATATTTTTAGCCCCGTTTTCCGTTTTGGTCCATAAAACAATTTACAAATGTTTTTAACCAATCTTCCCACCTGAAAATCACGAAAAATGACAAAGTTCATGCCTATATTAAAATTTTCATAACGTTGTCAATTTTCATCCTATTTGCACGAAGTTTTTTTTTAATTGAAGGGGAAACAATCAAGATTCGAGATCGGGATCGAAATTCCAAAATGGTGCAAAGTCGTCTGCTCTCAGCAATTTCAACAAATGAGTGTCAATCTCTGCAATTTGTTCCTCTTCACTTATTTTTGATTTGGATGCACTCTCAAATTATAGTTACTGCCATACGAGGAACTTTATTTACCTCATAGCTAAAAAATAGAACAACAACATGCGAGTGTTACATTGATTATAAGTTTTAAATGAAACAAACTTTTTGATTATCATTTTTCGGTTTTCATTCGGTGTGACTCATGGATTTTGTAATATGGAAATGCCAATAAAAATGAATTATTTGTATATGTACTGTACGGATGGCGTATAATGTTAATTTAATGTGTATTGTTAGTAAAATTTTTGGAATATTGTAAATAAATTTTGGTTTGTTTACAATATGTGACTTCTGTTTGGAATACGAATTTATATGTAACTTTATTAACAAAAATAGATCACGAAATAGCTAGATATTCAGGTAAATAAATACGTGCATATGTGCCGAAGATCAAAGTTTCAGTGTATGTATAATAAATAAGACTATAGCAGATTTTTAAATCATTATTTAATTATAGTCGAACGGGAAGTGCATTTTCAACATCCGTGTGTATTGGGGTACTTAGCGGTGAAATTGCATTTTAATTATTTTTTTTTTTCTATAATTCTAACCTGCCTTTGAACCATCTTGCAAAATGTCAGCTTTCTAGCCCAATGAAAGCTTATTTTAGATACCTGGAGATGTTTGGGTACTTAAAGGTTACAGTTTTGAACCTTTGCTGCAATTCGATCCTACACAAGAATGTTCATACCAAATTTCAGTTTTCAAGCCCAATAGGAAGTGCATTTTGAATTCCTGAGATATTGGGATGTTTAGTGGTAGCATTGGAATCCTTAACAGTGCGTTTGCGTCCGGTGATTTTCCCATGTCAGAGATGAGGTCAGCATATTATCTAAGTTTTGGTTTTGGCATATGTTTTTAAGGCCCGATGTCCTTCCTGACACTGACCTACACCAGGAATCTGGATATGGACAACTGAAACATTACTATGAAATGGAGCTCCATCGGGAATCGAACCCGAGACCCCTCGCTCCGAAGGCGAGCACGGTAAGCTCATGGCTACACACAGGAGCTCACTGGGTTCCTTAACCGTGTAATTGTATTTCTACGTTTTGTTGTAATTGCAACCTGCACACGAATTTTGGATAGTTTCACATGGATAGTTTCGATGGTGGTCGTATTTGCCACCACACAAAAATATTTAATAAATGTTTGGTGGACTTAACGGTGTTTGTGGGATACTAACGGTGTAATTGTAATTTATTTTTTTCTCTATACTCCCAACGTGCACACGAAGCTTGATACCAAATGTAGCGCAACGAGAAGTACATTGTCTCTACTCGAAGGAATTGAGATCATATCGATGTAGTTGCATTTTTTAATATATTTGTTTTCTGTCATTCTACCCTCCTTACGATATTCATGCTGAATTTAAGCATTTCAGCTAAACGTGAAATGCATTTTCAATATTCGGTGGTATTGAGGTGTTTAACGTTGTTACTGGGGTACTTAACGGGATAACTGCATTTTAAATTGAATTTGAATTTATTTTAAGGTCTTTAGGCAACGATCGCTCAGGCTGTATGGATAGTGGGATGAAGTGGTGGAATGAAGAAAGTGGGAGGAAACGGGAGCACCCCGAGAAAACCCACACACACAGTGTTTGTCCACCACAAAGCCTACATGGCATGAGCAGGGATAGATCCGACGACCCCTAGCACCAGAGGTAAGCGCTCTACCAACTGAGCCACCGCGGCCCTGCATTTTAAATATTTTGCTGTAATATTGAATAAACCTGCCCACGCATCTTTATGTCGAATATCAGCTCATTAGTCCAACGGCAGTGCATTTAAATCCATGGTATTAGGATATTTCTTGGAGTAATTGCATTTTAAAAAATGCTGTAATTCGAACCTGTCTCCTAATCTTCATGTCGAATTTTAGCTTTCTAGCCCTAGGAGAAGTGCAGTTTCCGGGGGTATTGGGGTGCTTAACTTTGTCATTGGGGTACTTAATGAGGTAATGGTCTTAATTTTTTCCTGTATTTCAAACGTTTTCGTGAATCCTGAGGCCGAATTTCAACCCTCTATCCCAATATAGAAGATAATTATTCGATACCCGGTGGTTAAAGGGTGTTACTGAGCACTTTTTATTTTTTACGAAATTCCAACCTGACAACGGATCTTTATACTGAATTTTAGCTTCCTAGGCCTTAGAAACTCTCTTCACCCCCTGTGGAACGAGGCGACTTTTAATATTATCATCAACTGTTCTTTGTTCTAAGGAGTACGTTTGCTAAATTTAAAATTTCTGAGTTTATCATTTTTTGAGTTATCCTAATCCTCTTCTTAAGATATTTTCGCCCCCTCACCCCCACCTTCCCCGCATGAAGTGTCGAATCAAAAACTGACCGAATAGCCGTTATTAATGGATTGAAACGAAGTATTTTGATGCCAAATATCATGCCGTTTCTAGCTCAAGCGGTTTCCGAGTTGCACCTTCACTCCACGTCACCCACCAGTTTCACCTCCCTTTTAACTTTGTGGCAATCTTTTGATGCCATAGTTAGTCTTTCTAGGTCCTAAGGAGCATGTATGCCAAATTTTGTTCGAATCCATCAGGGGACGTTGAAGTGTATTGTTCAAAGTTCAAACAAACACAGGGAGTTTCAATTTTATATACCGGTATATAAAAGACAATTTATTTTAGTTGAAAACATTAAGTTTCAGTGGTACTGCCACTACTACTATCCCAACTCCTACAGTACTATTAATCCTGCTAACTACTACAACCATAACTACTGGTACTATTGGAACAACTACTTTTGAGGCGTTAGACCAGTGTCTCCAACGTTACGGTTTCGAAACCGGGGTGAAGCATGGGTATTGTGGATTTTAATAAGCATTTCACTTATATAATCGTGACGGCCGAATGGCCCATACAAAATTAAGTTTACCAAAGGCTTTACAACTACTACTGCTACAATTCTAGTACTACTACTACAAAACTACTACTATTGCTAATGCTTTTATAACTAAAATTATTTCTACTACTTTTAGTATGCTTTTAGACATTTAATATAAATATTCCTGGTTTGCAACAATCCAAATTTGAATATAAATATACTAAATCATTAAATTTATTTAATTTACATTATTCATCGAAATTCAAAATGGTAACAATTTATTTATTTCATTGTTGTTAATAATGGATTGAATATTAATTGAAGTGTTTTGGGGATACATAAGGGGATATTTGTAAATTTTAGGTTTTTCACGAAATTTTGACGTAGCCACGAAACTTTATACCAAATTTCAGCATTCAAGGCCAACTGGAAGTGCCTTAAAGGCTCCCGGATGGACAGACAGAAATTAGGGATTTTATATTTATGTAGATTAGCCATATATTAGTAATATACTGTCAATATATTTCCATACAAGGGGTATAATACTAAGGAATTGCTTTGGAAAGCTATTTCACTATAACCGAATCGGTGAGGAAGTAGGTTTCACTATAAACTGTAATGACAAATTAAACGCGCCTCCCCAGGTGGCGGATAGGGGAATGCCGACCAGATATGGTGGGTACCGGGAATATTCCGGGAAGGTAACCCCGAACAAAAATATCATCGTGAAGGGAAGCAGCTTCACCATTACCACCCTGAGGCTGAAGATGAATGATATGGGCAAGGCTCAGAAATGGACAGAGGATGACATCTTGAATGTCTGCCTTTACTGTGAGGTCGTAGAGCTGACAACTCTACACCGCTAAAACATGTCAAGAAATAGTAACAGATACTTCATCTATTCTCCTGGAGTAAAATTTTCCGGAGGTAAACTAGTCCCTCATTCGGATCTCCGGCGGGGACTGCCTCAGGGGGCTCCAAGAATAGGATTAAGAAAGACCTTAAAATAAGAACGTGGAACGTACCAAGGTTATACCAAACAGGCGCTCTTCAGGTAACGGTACGCAAGACCGAGAAGTACGAGCATGACATATTAACTATACAAGAAGTTCGGTGGGAAGGTCAATATAGCATTCGACAGGGTAAATACACTTTATACTACGGGGGAACCGAGTCTTACGATTTCGGAACAGGATTCCTCATTAAGAACAATTTCCTTCAGGCGGTTCAGAATATAGAGTTCGTAAACGAAAGACTATCGTACGTTACGATACGTACTCGATGGGGCAACACGGTTTTAATAAATGTCTATACTCCGACCGAGGTGGCTAATGATAACGAAAAAGATATATTCTATGATGAGCTAGAAAGGCTGTTTGATCAATTACTGAAGTATAATTCGAAAATTGTCTTGGGTGATTTCAACGCAAAGGTTGGAAGGGAAGAAAAATATCGACCTACTATAGGCAAATACAGCCTTCACGAAAATACCAACAACAATGGAGAAAGACTGATAACTTTCACGATTTCGTAAAACCTACTAGTAAAAGAGCACGAACTTTGAACACAAAGACATACACAAATCAACATGGGTAGTTCCGGACGGCTAAACTCTCAACCAGATCGATCATGTATTAGTAGATAGACGAAGACATACCAACATAATGGACGTTAGGTCGTACAGAGGAGCGGAAAGGGACACTGATCATCAATTAGTGATCACAAAAGTAAGGGAAAAGTTATTCATCGCGAATAGAGAAAGCAATTGATCAAAACAACTGAAATTCGAAGTTAAACGATTAAATAATCCGAGCATAAAAGCAGAATACCAACTCGAACTCTCAAATAGGTTCGGAATCTTAGTCGACTCGAGTAATAATAATGATGATATTGATAATGAAATTGATGTAAGTAAGATCTGGGAGGCAATTCGTGAAACAGTTAAGAGCGCATCGGAGAAACGTGTAGGTGAAAATAAAACAAACCTTGGTTTGATGAAGAGTGTCTTAAGCTTCATAAGGAACGAAAATAAGCAAGTCAACGGTGGCTAAGTAATAAAAGCGAAGCAAATACCAACTACTACAGTAACGCGAAACGAAGCGCCACACGTGGGTTCAGAAACAAAAAGCAAGAATATCTGACGCAGATGATTCAGGAGATAGAGGAAAACAAATAACATACGAGACCTATTCTAAAGGATAAACTCATTAAGAAAAGTTTACCAACCGAGGTTAAAGATGATCAGAAATGAATGTGGAGATCTTCAGGCGGATCCGACTAAAATTGTCGATGTGTAGAAAAGTTATTTAGACAAATTTCTTAATGTACACAACGGGGAACAAACAGAGGAATTTGAAATCCATACCGCAGAACCGTGGATTCCCGAACCTAGCGAGATCGAGATCGAAATGTCGATAAGGAAATTGAAAGATTTCAAATCACCAGGAATAGATAGTATTCCAGCCGAATTAATTAAGGCAGGAGGAACGGCACTAATCAAGGAACTACATAAATTCATAAGTGCTATATGGAGAAAGGAGGAGCTTCCAAACGAATGGAAAACCACAATTACAGTTCCGATTTACAAAAAAGGCGATAAATCGGACTGTAATAATCGACACCGTGCACGGTCAATTGATCAGTTTCGCAGATAACTTTGTATCTCTTAAGTCCGTCTACTGATGCAAGTGAAGCCATTTGTCTGTTCAACCGACTATTTGGCATGTACATTATTAGCTTCAGCCACGGTACTCAACGGTCAGTCTGATAATGTTGTTAATAATTGCAAATAATTTGAATTTACAACTTGTCGCTAAATTGAATTTATTTTGCTGATTGTCATAATGTTAAGGTTTTCTACAAGACTAAACAAGAAAAAAATATTGATGCAATTCCATCGGCAATATTAATTTTTTTCTTACCAAACAGATTCCCAGTCAATAAACTCAATTAAAATGGTACTACATTTACAGTTTTGGAAGAAATTCATTTTTCTATTCTTGATACCAATGATTGGAAAACGTTATGATATATTCTCATCACAATCATTAGTACTGTCCCATTCTTTCTTTCTTTCTCTCTCTCTCTCTCTCTCTCTCTCTCTCTCTCTCTCTCTCTCCCGGTCAGCGTGGGAGCAGTAGACCAACTCCTCCCTTCGGGGAGAGGCCTCATCTACTAGTGAATTGAATATGGCTGTGATTTATTTATTATGTGTGTGTGTGTGTATTGAGCAAATTACATGTTGTAAACATACGCTTTTTTTTTTGTTTCTCCCTCTCACGCAGAATTCGTGTTTAGTTATTTACTTGTATTAACACTGTTACAGAACATGTGTTTGTTTAGTGAAAGGGGTTTCGAATGTGAGAGAAGTAAACAACCAATGTGAACTCTGGGTGTGGAATTTCCCAGAGCAGTAGTCCTTCTATTGATGATGCTCACCCCTTCGAAGAGCACGGCGGAGTCGGGGGGAAGAGAGAACATTTTGTAACAGCTCAATGTGAGATGTGAAACAATGGACAGTATAATAAAGATAAACAAATGACTATCGTGACGCGAGAGACACGTTCGTTTTAAAGACTTTTAATGTTTCTTTTCTTTCCCTCTGTCTCTCAGTGTATGGGAGAAAGTTATTTTTAAAAATTGCACTAGCAGTAGTAGCTGGGTAAAGAGAGGAGGGGGAAGTCTTGGTGCTTTATGAACTTGTATAATTCCGAGTGAAATCTCAAAGGCGATAGTCAGTATTATCGAAATATGTATCAGCACGTGCATATATTTATATGTGTCGTAATTAAACATAAGGTAAAGAATAAAAAAAAAGTGAGTTATCTAGTGCGTGGTGATGGTTTTGTTCACATGTTTCCTTTCACATACATAACACAACCTGCACATACAGTGAGATAACCGGCTTTTTAATGTAGATTTATGTGAGAAAAAAAATATCCAACCTATTTCATTCATTAGATGCGAAAAATTGGACCATACATTATTGCAACTGTCAGTGTTTTATCTTCGTCTGCTCCGCAAACGTCAACCTCTGTACTCAACGTAGAAGACTTATTTTTCTTTCTTTCAGCAACACGAGACGGAGAAAGGATTTAAAAAAAAATATTTGAATTAATCAAGAACATTGTTTTTTTTTTTACTAGTGCTTTTGTTGCTTCCCTTAGCACATCTCAAGGTCCTCTATATACAGAACAATTCTCTGGAAAGGATGTATCCAAAGACATTTCAGATGCAGATGATATCTTCAACGAAATTAATTTGAATTATCTTCGAAGTTTGTCTAATATCTTGCCTGTTAGAGCAAGTCGTGCGATATATTTCTTTCTTGTGTTCTTCTTATGAAAATGTTTACGATGATGAGCTGAGAGCTACCAAAGTCTTGATTAAGTATTCACATCTTCAGTAGCAGAAATAAAATAAAGTAAGATTAAAGAGATCCCATTTGCTGTAGTTGTTTCAGTTTTACTGTCGGGCGGCGAGGAAAAGCTGTTACTTGTTTCCTCAGTGGGTGGAATAATAAAAAAAATGTCTGACTTCGAAATGAGTTTGGAACAACAAAACTAGCAACAACATCAACTAGCGCCTAGAGTAGAATATTATCTCGAGACTCATTAAGAGAGCGTTTCTTTGTCATTTTCAACATGTTTTAGGCTACGCATATAAACATCCATATGAGCTGTTGATGTTTGTGCAACTAGTCGAGTAGTTGGTAAGTTTGAACTAAGAAACCATTCCTTACTTTAACTTTGTTAAATGTACGAGCATAAAATTTAGCATACTTTTTATAATGGTTTTGTTCGGTTAAGGGAAAAATATTGATAAGGTGACAACACTGTTACGACTACAACTCCAATTATATTATTCAACTGTTAGAAAAGTTTCAATTTAGTGTGAAAGTAGATGTATCTATGGAATACTTCTCTGTGAACTTTCAGATCTGAACTCGATTCTTCTACTGCGAGGGAAACTATTATTTACCAGTCAGTTAAAAATTCTTTATGGTAAAGAGCGTTAAATCGACAGACAGAAACATAGTTCACTTCTACCTAAGGGGACAGAATTCATGGCCATATTTCACGAAAAGACAATGCAAGTCTGCGCTCTGCATTTTTATACCTTTCTTGTTATTTACTCTTTACGTAGAAATAATTTGCAGACGATTTGGAAGAGTTAAAAGTGTGAAGAACAAAGTTTTTGTTTTCAGAAAAATGTTCTACAGTCTTTACTCTGCATTTTGCACTCTTTGAAATACGCAGAGCGGTAAGTTCTTTTGTTTCACGCTTTGCAAAATTTTGTCAAAATTTGCAAAAATTCTTTCAAAAAATTTTTTTCATGCAACAAACTTCATAAAATACAAATATCTACAAGTGTTCAAATTATTCTCAGTCTTCATCCTTCATGTTGCTTCTCTATGCTCTACAAAACATGTAACATGTACATCGAAGTATGAAAAGTGCAAAGTGATGAGTGAAGGATGAAGACGACACTTTTGGAAAGTATGAAGAAATACTCATGAAAAACATTTACTCTTCAATTTCTACAAAGTGAAAAGTGTCAGAGTGAAGACTGTTCATGAAATATAGTCCAGGGTAATATTGAAATAGGGCCCTGTTCATGAAATAGAACCAAGCTTTTTAAAAGTGTATTTCATTAAAATATTTTTTGTACTTCACCCTGAAAAATGTTTGAAGAAATATTCGTGCAACACATTTATTTCTGCAGTTTTAAATTTCTGCAAAGTGAAATGTGCAGAGTGAATACCGTTCACGAAATCGTGTCTGAAGGCTTGCTGACTGTTATCCAGGGGTGTGCTTCAAATAATTTAACAGAGGGCTCGCAATTTCCTTCACAAGTCACTAAACGCCCAAAAAGTATGTTCACCTATTCTTTCTTCGCGAGCAAATTTTGACAAAGAGCCCCGAACAAATATAAATATTTAATAAAGAGCTCGCGCGATTCTTTGCGAGCTCCCTTCAGCAGATGGAGTATCCCATACACTTATTGGCACACCCGTATGAACGTCAGTGAATAAGGGAAGATATATAGTTTGTCCTGTCTGTCTGTCCGTCACCCCTGGATCTCAGCAACTTCAAGTCCGACAGAGTTCAGCCATACACCGTTGGATTCGTAATAGTCTCAAAGCATGAAATCACCTATGAAATAAACTCTAAAACTGGCAGGTCCTTTTCAATCGCATAGTATTCCAAATCTGTATGTTTCTTTGTCCCCCCCTGGATCTCAGTAACTACAAGTCACACAGAGATGATCCATACACCGTTGGATTCGGCATGGTCTCAAACGGTGGGGAAACTTATCAATTTGACTCTAAAAGATACAGGTCCTTTTAAATCGCTTAGTATTCTTCATCCCTATGTAGAGTTCATATCCTAAACCACTGGAGCTAGAAACACCAAATATGGTATAAATGTACATTATAACTAGTAGGTTTAAGAAAATATTACAAAATGTTGAAAAAGTCGCCATCTTGGATCCAAAATGGCCTCCAAACGTATTGTTGTATAGAGGGCATAGCCTAAATTGCTACAGTTAGAGAAACGAAATTTGGTCCGAAGGTACATCATCACTAGTATGTTATGAAAATGTTACAAACTGTCCCCAAAGACGCCATCATGGATCCAAAATGGAGGACCCTAAAAATCCATTTTCCACACGGTTTGAGCTAGAGGTACGAAATTTAGCATAATGGTGTATTATCATAAGTAGTTTAGGGAATTATTACAACATTCCGAAAAAGGTCCTATATTGGATTCAAAATGGGCGCCCAAAACAAATTTTCCACACCACTGAAACTAGAGAAACGAAATTTGCTTTAAAGGTGTATGACCAAGACTAGGTTACAATAAATGGGGGCAAACCTCCCTTATGGGGCCGCAGTCTCTTGGGGGTATGGGGGTAGATCTGTATCATGGGGTAGAATCCCTGAGAGAGTATGGTTACTATAACCACATGAGCTAATCAAGCGAAATTTGGAGTAAAGGTAAATTATCAAGATTAGGCTACGAGAAACACTTTAAATGATCAAAAAGTCGCCATGTTGAAACCAATATTACCGACTAAGATTCAAACAGAAGGCATATTGCGCCGAAACAAAATTATTTCGACTCAGAACGACGCGACGTGCACAATTGGTTTTAGTGTATTTTCTACCCGCACGATTCAGCGGTTCCATGTATTCGAGCTATTTTCGGCCGAAATCTTGAAAAATGAAATTTTCCCTATATCTTCGGTATTTTTGGGAATATCTCGACCAAAGCTGCACATTTCGACTCAGACTAATTTAATATATTTAAATCGTTTTTAAACATATTTAAATGTTTTTCATGTATTTTCGGCACCACCGGCCGCCATCTTCAAAAAACGGACTTTTTTCCTATATCTTCGGCGTTTATTTGAATATATCAACCAAACCAACATATTTCGACTCAAAGCAAAGTATCACAATCGTTTTCATTTATTTTCAGTACCTTCGTACCATCTTGAGATAATAGGCCTATATCGTCGCTGTTCATTGCACAACTTCTACCAAGCCAACATATTTCGATTCCGATCCATGTACTTGAATATTTTTCTTGTATTTTCGGTACCACCGGCCGTTGTCTTGAAAATATTGACATTTTCATATATCTTCGGCGTTTATGGGAATATTTCTACCAAACCAACATATTCCTATTCCGCTCCATGTACTTTAATGTTTTTAATTCATTTTGGTTAACCCACCGCCATCTTGAAAAGAATATATACTTTTCGCTATATCTTCGGCGTTTATGGGAATATTTCAACCAAACCAACATATTTCGAATCAAAGCGATGTACCCTAATGTTTTTCATTTATTTTCGGTAACTTCGGCCGCTATCTTGAAATATACTTTTCCCTATGTCTTCGGCGTTTATGGGTATATTTAAACCAAACCAATATACAGTATTTTGATTAGTGATGGACATCAATGTTTTTCGCGTATTTTTGGTACCGATGGATTCGTCATGATCAGAACAATGAGGAAACTATGAATGTGACAGAGATACACCATTGGATTCATAATGGTCTGAAACCGTAGAATAACCTACAAGTTTGACTATAACATTGGTAGGTCCTTTCTATTAATAGTCGCTAGGTATTCTCCATTTGTGCCCCTCCTAGATCTCAGAAAATTCAAGTCCGACAGAGGTGGTCCATACACCGTTGGATTCGTCATGTTCTGCAACGGTGAGGAAAACAATAAATGTGATTCTAAAACTGGCAGGTCCTTTTCAATCCCTTAGTATTCTGCATTTGTGCCAGTAAGAGATTTTAGTAGCCACAAGTTCGACAGAAATAAGCCATACACCGTTGGAATAGTCATGGACACCGGTGGGAAAATCTATGACTTTGACTCTGAAACTGGCAGTCCCCGGCATTCGCCTAGTACCCTTCATTTGTCCTTAGGTTTTCAACCCTTTCTTTTGGATACGTTATAAGATTATTTTGATTTATACGGGGCGCTTTGCTTTTGTCTACAATAAAACAATTTTTTTGTTTCTTTACTTTCACATTGGCTAAAAACTCTTTACTACTTGTCAAACATATATATATAATTGAAAGTGAGTATGTTTGCTTGAGCATCACGCAAAAAGTGCTTGATTGATTGGAAAGATCAAACACTGGACCGACCATCTAATTATTCATTGAATGAAAATGGCGGTGTTAACAATAGTTTAAAATTTAAAAGCAAAGCTCGCGGCAACCCACATTACAATGTTGTTCGACAGGTTGACTACCTCCAAGTGGTCAAAGTTAGCATTGCTATTAACTCATTAACAACGGCTATCTTAGGTAAACTAGGGAGGGGTGGGGGTGGGAAGGGTTACATGTAGAAATAATACAAAACGATTGATATTAGTGTCGAATCCATAGTAGAGTTGAATAAAAAAAATATTTTAAGTAAGGAAGTAATTTTACTTTAAATAATCATCCACGAAAAAAAGAGAAAATATTAAACTAATCTAATGTTTGTATGAACCGACAGTGTTCAATTAAATGGCACATCCCCTTTGCCCTTTTAACAGGATTAACTGTCTCCGTGATGTCACAAGTGATTGACTCTTCATATATCATAATCATCCGCTTACAGAGCTCAGGTGCTCGTGACTCCATCATCCTATTCTCTCACCCTTCCTTCCTTTCGTACACACTCTCGCGCGCATATTCTACATGCATACATAGGGACTGAGACCCAGCCTGTAAATAACACGTGCATGAAAATTGTTTGAGAGGAACATGAAATGTGTGCAAAAGCTGCATCAATAGTATATGACATTCCATGTAAATAAAGCCTACCTAATGTAATTGCTAGAGTTAAATTTTGTTGTTTTACTATTCACAAAAGCACTTGCATTAATTACAAGAAAGGAGATCACACGGGATTCAAGTTTGTGGTGACAGGATCGGTTACATCTCGCGTGAACAGAATACACAGACACGCACACATGATTGAAACTCAGGGGCTCAAATTGAATGAAATGTCAACAGTTTATATTGGAATAAAACAAAGGTGAAAAACATATGTCTCTAGTTGAGAGAAGCTGTAATGTCGTATATACTATGTTTAATCATGAACAAAGGTTCTGAGAAGCTTCGTATTGCTGACAAGTGTTTTTACTAAATGGAATAATATTGAAATTAAAGTTACATGCTTCATAATTGCGAACTGACCGAGCGAAACTTGTAAGAGTACATTTTGCATTTCTTGACAATATTCTTGCAAGATTTGTAGACCAATGATCAACAATTGTCGCTCTGTGGTAATGGTCGTGGTGGAGAAGCTTTAAAAGGTTTGGGTTTGCCAAAACGTTGTATGGTTTCCATTGGAACAGTACTTTAATAATATCTTTATACGCATCTCTTAAGAATCTGGACTAATCCTCTCCAAACTTGGTACTGTGAAAGAGTATACAATCCTCCACCCTTTAGCAGAACTAAACTTTCCAGCTTATTATAATTTCTATGGTAGTGATACGTTTCTTAAGGGGAAATGAAAGAAGCAGGAGTCCTCCAGGAGCTAACTTGAAGGTACAATTCCAGCATTTGTCTGGTGTGACTGAGGGAAAACCCTGGATAAAACCGCAATCACGATGGTCGGCCACCAATATACTGATATCGAAGCTAACCCAGAAACTTCGGAATGTTGAGCCAAGCTCAACCAACTGAGCTATGGCCAGTCAGACATTTTCTGACATCTCTCTCTGTCTCTATCTGCCCCCTTCTCTACAATAAAACATATATCCGCCGACACTGCTTACCTCATTGTATGTCGAGCTATGACCTCATTTCTGACGATGTCCCCGTAACTTGGAGCTCCCAAACTACGCACGATTTTGAATTTCTTCAAAGGAATTTTTTCTTGGTTTGATTGAAGTTTGCACCATTATTTCATGGACGTGTATATATGTTTATGGTGTGTGTATGTGAGAGAGAGAGCGAAAGAGAGTAGAGAGGGAGGGAGGGAGAGTGTAACTCTCTACATGGTGTTATTTAACTATATTGCCAGTGCAACGTTGTTCATCCTACTCAACTTCCCATCTCCGTTTTATAATATCTATATCATTGTTGGAGATCTAAAATTGTGTGTTTTATAATCATTTTATTATACTGTGTATTTGTCTCTATTTTGTATTTGGGTTCTTTTCAAAGATGAAACTTCAACCGAAGAAATTCTTTCTTTGGTCTGTGACTGTGTGACAAGTATTTGGGTACCGTGTGTGTGTGTGGTCTCATGTCACCGTCGTCTTGCTACAGAAAACCAGAG
>JAGDQP010017939.1:0-37507 GCA_022664845.1 Lepisma saccharinum | reverse complement strand
CTCATATGCATTTGTGAAATGCTTAAAAATAATAAAAGTTACGAAAAGATCAAATCACTTGTCAGTATAGAGGAAATGTAAATTTATTTTTACTTTTTTAATTTAATAAAACATACCACAAAAATGAGTCAAGCACAAACAGTTGTGTAAAAATCAGTATAAAAACCTTTTCGAGGTAAAGACAAGAGACGCAAGAATTCTTCTCACAAAAGAAGTGATATCCATTTCGAGAGTTACTTTCTTTGTGTCACTATGACGGACGTGTTTCCTTTGTAATAAAATTAGGAGATTTAGTATCCTTCCACCATAGTGACACAAAGAAAGGAACTCGCAAAATGGATATCATTTCTTTTGTGAGAAGAATTCTTTCGTCATTCTTGTCTTTATCCCGAAGGTTTTTTTTATACTGATATCACTTATCTTGTAAGGCTAAAAGCAAATGTGCATAGTCTTCATACAAAAGGCCGATTTTGGGCCGTATCTCGAAAACGGTAACTTATATCAACAAAATTAGCTACGATTTATCCCAACTTATTGGACCCCGCAATTAACCCCCAAAACGCCTGGTACCAACCATTTTGGGCTAAAGCAAAAAAGACAGACAGAATGACGGAGGCCCTTTTCTATCATTTGTGAAAATTCTGTGATTGGGCTAAAAAGGTCATAACTCTTGAACCGCTTCACCGATTTTGACGTGCGATACACCGTTTGAAAGGTATTGAAGCGTAGATTGCGATTCTGCAAGCTTTGGCCGCCTATATGGTCTGTGGTAAGTGTTATCATCACTAGAAATGTGAAATTCTGATTATTATTTTCAAACCGCCCTAGCGGAGCCCATGGAGGTCCTACCGATCCAATATTTTTTCTGTGTCTTAGTATGGCAAAAAGCTTTCAAATGCAACTTCAAATATCAACATCGGGCTTATAGTTTGCTAGATCCGAAATTAGCTGTATATATGTGAGTGCCACTAACAAACTCGTTCCTTGGCGTCACCCGAAGAACTACCGTTCTTCGTGATAACATTATGAATAAAAATATTTCAGTAATAATTTTTAGTTGTCCCTTATCGCATATGTCTCAAAAACAGGGACTCCGCCAGGATTTTCATTTTGGGGAAGGGGGGGTGTAAAGTCGGAATTGGAAAGATGTAAGTGGAGTTTTGCACAGTTTCTATCGATTTTTGACCTAAGAATTTTTAAGTTGAGGACGTGCTCTCGAGGATTTAGAGGTGACACCCCCTACCGGAGGGGGGGGGGGTCTAGCGTAATCACTGCTCACGATATAACATCTTTAATAAAAAACATGTGTTGTGTTATTAAACAAGTTAGCAACGCTGTGATTCTAAGAAGAATCGCGAACGCTCTGATCCTTTAATATAATCTCCAACACGAACATTATTTTTATACAAAGCAAGTTGGCAACACGAGCAACTGAAGTTCTTGGGGATGGAGACACCTATAGGCCCTACGGTACTTATTGCCTCAAATAACGTTTCTTGACAAGTTTGGTGCTGCTATGTGTGATGTGATGGGAAAGGAATTTGAAAAAATTACATTATATAGAAAATAGGCTGGCAGCGCTGATAACTGGTTGTGTCGAATAATGTCGAATAAAAACCTACTAGTAAAGATCTCTTACTTTGAACACAAATACACAGGGGTATCTCCGGACGGCAAAACTCTCAACCAGATCGATCACGTATTAGCAGATAGACGAAGACACACCAACATAATGGATGTTAGGTTGTACAGAGAAGCGGAAGGTGACACCGACCATCAGGTAGTGATCACAAAAGTAAGGGAAAAGTTATGCATGGCGAACAGACAAAGCAAAGGATCAAAACAACTGACATTCCAAGTTAAACGATTAGATAATCCAAGTGTGAAAGCAGGCTACAAATTCGACATCTCAAATAGGTTCGAAATATTAGCCGACTTGAGTCATAATAAAGATGGAATTAATAATTAAATTGATGTAAGTAAGATGTGGGATCCAATTCGTGATACAATGAAGGGCGCAACGAAGGAACATGTAGGTGAGAAGAAACAGCAGAAAAACAAACCTTGGTTTGATGAAAAATGCCTTAAAATGCATAAGGAACGGAAATAAGCAAGACAATGATGGCTAAGTAATAAAAGCAAAGCAAATACCAACCACTACAGTAAAGCGAAACGCAACGCCACACGCGGAATCAGAAAAGAAAAGCGAGAATATCTAACGCAGAAGATTCAGGAGATGAGGCAAACGGGAAGACAAACAACGTACGAGATCTATACAAAGGGGTAATCTCGTTAAGGAAAGGTTACCAGCCGAGGTTAGAAATGATTAGAAATGAACACGGAGATCTTCAGGAGGATCCTTCTAAAATTATCGATGTATGGAATAGTTATTCGAACAAACTTCTTAAAGTACACAACGGAGAACAAACAGAGGAATATGAAATATATACGTGGATACCCAAACCTAGTGAGATCGAGATCAAAACATCGATAAAGAAATTAAAAGTTTTCAAATCACCGGGATTAGACAATATTCCAACCGAATTAATTAAAGCGGGAATTAATTAATAGTTCCGGTTTATAAAAAAGTGATAAATCGGACTGTAATAATTAGCTCAGTAGCTCATTTCCCTACAGGTTACAAAGTATTGAGTAATATAAACGTATACGCAGATGAAATAATTGGAGATCACTAATGTGAATTTAGAAAAAATAGATCCACATTGGACCAGATTTTCGCCTTTCGACAAGTCTTAGACAAGAGGTGGGAATACAATGGAACTGTTCACTAGCTATTCTTTGATTTTAAGAAAGCTTTTGATTCAATATCCTGATACGATTTGGAATTCCGAAAAAAAAAAAAACGGTTCAGCTAGTGAGTATGTGTGGGCGACCTCGTAAGCAGAGTACGGGTAGGTAATAATATGTCAGATGTTTCGAGGTTCGCAACAGATTGAAACAAGGTGATGCCTTGTCACCACTACTGTTTAATTTTGCTTTAGAATATGAGATTCAGAAAATAAAAGGGGACAAAAAGAGACTAACGTTGAATAGTTTGAATCAACTGTTCGGGTACGCAGATGATGTAGGTTTAATAAGCGAAGATATAGAGGCACTACAAAGTAACACGGAGGTCTTAGTAGAAGCTTGCGATGAAGTAGGTCTACAAGTAATCACAGAGAAAACAAAATACATGATAAAAAGTTGAAACATAGGGAATAACGCAAATAGATACATAACAATAAATAATTAGAACATAGAGAAAGTAAACAAATTTAAATACTTAGGAGTATACGTAACAAGCAAAAATGAGATCACGGAAGAAATAAAAAGTCACTTAGTATCGGGCAACGCATGTTTTTATTCAATCCAGTAACTCCTAACCTCACGATTAATATCAAGGAATTTGAAATTGAAAATATATAGAATGGTTATTCTGTTGGCAATACTTTACGGTTGCGAAAGTTGGAGTATGGCCCTAGCAAATAAATATAAATTACGAGTGTTTGAAAATAAGATTTTGAGAAACATATATGAGCCGAAACGGGACGAGATGATTGGAGAATGGAGGAGACTGTGTAACAATCAGCGCAATTCCCAATTATTTTTCAAACTTTAATTTTGATATACAAACTATTGTAATTTAATGTGTGTTTCCAGGATGGAACGTTTAATAAAGAAAATACGTTTTGCAATCCTTTTTTTTTTTACTTTCTGCTCACACACTCCGAAACAAGAGAAAGCGGTCGAACCCCCTTTTCTTTTTTTCGAGGAATAAAAAGGGAAGACATCTGACAAAGTGGAAACCAGTCTCTTTGTGCGCCAATAACGGAGAAACCGACCACACATGGAGGAGGCGAGAAGAATGAATAACCGTTCGGGTAAATCGAACAAAAGGTGATAGTGCATTAGCACCACCGTATTCTGTTGTTGAGGAAATGCACTTCATTATTGCCAAAGATATATTCGCTGCGATAGCGAATATTGAAACCTTAGTGTCTCACTTTCAGCGCCCAAATGTCTAAGCATGTTTGAGGATATCGCCAGGCTTATCACGCTTTACAAATTCATGTCTCTTTGCAAGATCCAAAAGAGGCACGTACCAGCAATTTCAGGTGCTAATGGATTTCAACGGAAGACACTGAAAGAAGATAAAGGGAACACACCACGACAGACGCAAATTGAGTGGAGGACAAATCAATTTTGATTTTTTTAAATTTTTGAGATAGAAGGAGGGAGCAAGATTGAGGACAGCCAGGGAGAACGAGGGACCCAGGAAGAAAAGAATTCAGAACCTTTGGAATTGAATAACAGCGAACATCTCTCAAAGCTAGCTGTGCGATACAAAGTAACTTTGATTTTTTTTTTGCTTTGCGAATATCTCGTTCTCCATTATGTGTGAGTAAATCTTCGTGTGTGCTACCTCTTCTATTGTGAAAGCTCTGCGTGTGTGTGTATTCCGAAATCAGCTTCTATGGGCACAATGATTCAAGCGTTGAAACACAGTGCTGTTCCTTTGAAAGTGACGGTGTCAAGACTGGAACCAAGGACGTCGGTGTCAATGCGTTGTGCGTACCGTCGATGTGGAGATTCTTGGCGACACCGGTCGCGGCATCAAGGAGCCTGGACGAATGAAGGTAGATACCTGCAAACAGGGGTATATCCGAAAATCTCCAAGCAACAAAAAGGTAGGACAAAATTTCCTTATTTGTGTTACCCTCGTCGACGCAAGAGACTAAGAGCATAGTATTGCGGTTTGGATGGACGAAGTCAATTGCGGTCTATCAAGAGGGAAGCACTCTCTACTTTTGATGTACGGCTTATTACACGTCCCGCCGTTCTGCGTAGTGACTGTCAGAACTGCCGACTATCAATGCAATTTTTTTTCTTTTTTTTGGTAGTATCATGCCGACTAAAATCTGCAACAGTTCATTGTTGAGACTGATGCCGGAACATTGGACTAGCCAGCTTAAGAATTTATCTTACAATTTTCTATACTGTTTGAACTAGTCTCCATCATAGGGGGGCACTAATAAAACACGAACTGTCTCAATCAACTTGAGTGGGTTAGGACCGGCAATATTTTGACTATTTTATTTTGTATACTGAGGGCATCCTAAAATTTAGCAGAGACCCGTAAATAAACTAAAATCAACTTGCCAACCTATAACAGATAGTCACTTTGTTTCCTCACAACCTTTCTTCTTGTTTTTTTTAAAAAAAATCAATATGTGTCAGTGTTAATGTAACAAACAGGAGAGATTCCGAGGTCATCAAGTCATGAGGAAAATAGGATACAACAGTTCAGATTATTCAATTATTATTTTTTTGGGTATTTTGATGTATACAAGCAAGTGCATAACTAAGTGTATTTGAACCGAACAACAAACGCACTTCGGAATCTATGCAAGTGAATTCGCCTAATGCAATTATTATATTTCATGATTGTAACGTAATGTAGCTATAGTAAAACTGCGCAAGTAACTTTTGATATACTATGTGTTAGTGAGTTTTGTGAATCGTCTATGGTTCAGAGACGCCATGCAAAATAGTCAGGCGTTCCTTCTTTCTTATTTTTTTCTTTGCGGTTCATCGCACCGCATCATGTGTGTCATAGTGGCTGCCTTAAGAAAAGGCAATGCCCATGGCAATTCTTTGCTTGCATATGCGGCTTGAGATCTCAAACCACAGTAACGTTTTGCGAATTCTGAGGTAATAAATAAATAATAATAATAATAATAAAAAAAGCTATAAGAATGGCCATCCAAACCCCGGGTAGTAGTAGTATTTAAGGTAGAAATTAGTATTTAGTGTATAGATTTTTATTGTAATTTTTGTTAAGGAATTAACATGTATGTGTGTAATGTTTCCAAGAAAGTAACGCCTCGTAATTCTATCTCTTCCGCCTTTCCGTCCCTGTTGCAAATTCTTTTTTTTTAAAGCATCTCATCCTTCTATCCCTCTACTTCTTTCGAGGCAATCCTAGCGGCAGTGCATACTCCAAATTTTTGTGTTTGATAATGTAGCCAGAGAGCAAGGTATATATATATATATATATATATTTGGTAATCCCCGAGCAAAATCTTAAATTGTAAAGCCATTAGGCAAACGAATAGCAAGCACATCTGTCTCATCCCCGACATTAAATTTTTACCATGCGAAGTGCTTCAGAACGGAAATCTGTGTAATCTAGTATTTCAAGCTAAGTTGTTATGTCAAAATTGCCCAGTTTAGAGAAAAGCCTAGTTTGTCATGTAAACCCGTGTCATAAAAGTATTGTGTTTTATTTAAATCTGTACAAAGAAACAGGAAAAAGCCGAACACTGTATGTTTACATAGAGAATTCATCAGCGGCTTTAAATAATAATCAACAAAAAGATAGGCTTAATTGAAGAGCTAAATCAAAGAAAACTCAATTGTTGTGCAAAAGAATATAACTTTGTCCGTCTGTTCTTGAATAATGTAAAAGTTAGTTTTCTATTTTTTTGGTTGAAAGTACATTAAGAAGGGGAGGACAGAAAAGGGAAAGAATTAGCTTGCATTAATTGTGGATTTTTTTTATAGTGGTTAGTATTTGCATTATTTTGAAATTTTGAATCCCTGTTAGTCAAAATTTATGTAACGATTCAATTATTCACATGTTTCCTAAAAGAAACCAATCCAATTGGTTTACGACCGTTCTTTTGTTTTTGTGCATTTGAGTTAAGTTTGGCATAAAGTTTATATCTTGTTTTCAAACCAGAATGTTTCATTTCTGAGACAGTTTGATATCCTCAATCCCTGTTAGCTTCTTGCGGGTTTGACCTTCCGTCATTCCCGGGATAGGAAAAATAGAGAGATTTTTTTTTCAGCTTTAGGAAACAGGAACTTCAATAGGGTATTCCTTAGGGAAAAGCTCCTGTGACTTTCATCCCCCTGATGTCTAGTTCGAGTCCAGCCATGTTCATTTGGAATTTTGGTTCATTGCTGTATGTGTAAGGAAGCGAGCCCTAGGTTTTTTCCTAGCTTCCTCATGAGACGGGGTGGTGAAAGTCGTAAGAGTTTCTCCCGGTATAAACAAAAATAGAGGTTTCCGCGTCCGGTATGCGTTCATCACTTCCAGCGGTGACGCCCCTGTACGACCAGACTTTGAGGAAATACCTTTTTAAAAACCCTCCTCTCTTCCTATCCAGCCCAATTCAATCAGTTTCCTTAATGCCCTGGAATCCGTCCTGAGGAAGCTGCTTGAAAAATCATCCCGGTCAGAAACTTGAGTTTTTCTAAATAAAAAAAATCTTGTCTGGAGCGGTCGCAAGAGCCTAGCTCTAGCGGCGGTTGCAACTGCATATTGAAGAACTTCACGGACTTTACGACTCACCCGATATTGTAAGAATTATGAAATCGCGACGACTAAGATGGGAAGGCCATGTAGCTCGGATGGGAGAAAAACGAAGATTATTCGATTGTGATTGGAAAACAGGAGGGAAAGAGATGATTAGGAAGACCGAGACGTCATTAGGAGAACAATATTAGAAGGGAGAAGTAGGTGTTCGTGATAATAACTGGCTTGATATTGCCCAGGATAGAATCCTATGGCGATCGTTTGTTACTGCGGCGATGAACTTGCGAGTTCCGTAAGCCTAGAGAAAGTAAGTAAAAAAGTTTATGTTCAATTAGCTACAGACAGGTCTAAAGGAATGGTACCAATTTGAAAAATTGATTTTTATAACATAGGTTGTCAACATTGACCCTACCCCTGGTCGTGAGCTATAGCCAAGATGTTTGGAACAACACAACAATCACGTCTATACAGCTTGTGATTGCTGCGATATATTTTTCGACACGGACAGACGGATTGAGAGGCATTATAAGGTCCTTTTTCCTTAGCTACGCCATCAAAAGATCCAATTAAAATGAATAATTAATATCACATAGCGTAAAGTCAGTATAAAAGTGTTCTTCTAATATACATAGGTCTACACAATTTTCAAGATATAATAGCATAGACCTCATAATAGATAGCCTTAGCATGCTTCCCCATTTCTGGCTGCGCTAAAACGAACGGGGTTTTGTTCAGAGCATGCGATTTTGAATCCATCCGCTAGGTAGCTCTGCCATAGACCTCATAGTAGAATATGACGTCAATATTTAGAAATAAAAAAGTATCAAAATGTGTAATACACAAGGTTTCAGTAGTGTAATTTATCAGCCCGCCTAAAACAAGCAATTGCAAAATGAACACCAGCTCAAACATAACTATAAAATCTCGAATAGTTATCTCACTATACTATATAAAATATACAAGTTCACCCAAAAAGGAAAAAAAAAGAGTCACGCTACTGTTATAAAGCCCACAAACAAAACAAGTTTCGTATTTAGCTAGTTGCCAGTTTGTTAATATTTCCAGTAGTTATAACATAATCTAAATACTACTACCAGTTAAAAGTTACCACAGCAGTAAACTTTGCAATTAGTTACTATTCAGGACATAAAGCATGTAAGCTAAAAGTAGCTTCTATCACTTTTAAATATATAAATTTATTAAGACGTTTCAAGAAGCTATTTCATTAAAATTTTCAAGTTTCATAACCACTTATCCTAGTTAAATCAACTTCTTAGCCTCAAGGTTAGTGTAAAGTAAACATCTCTTTAACTAGATGGCACCAGTACCTCTGTATATATGTCCAATATACTTTTATCGTTGCACGAAATTTCAATTCTGCTCCAACGAATGTAAGTCTAGAGAGTTCAAACTTTCATGGAAGACAGTTCATAGCATTTCAAAAGTTCTATCCGTGCCATTTTTTGTTCATTGTTGAAAGAGATTCATTGTTGCAGTGAATATCCAAAACTATAACAATGAATCTTTTACAACAAGTGCTGCTATCTACCTTTAGAGATCCCGGCTTTTTAATGTACAAGAAACTCTCTTACATATAATCTTCCACTCAAGCGACCGATTTCAATCAAATTTCTGCTTACATCATACTCGGTTCAACTCATATAACATTTCTTTCAACATCGTCCCAAGCGCCTTCGCTTTCAGAATTAGATCTTTTGGTCCGAACGATTAGTTTTTCGGTTTCATTATTTTTAGCAAAGCACCTACTAACGTAAAACTCAGTAATAAAAGAAACTGACATATTGAAACACATAACACACATGAGTTCATAATAATACTAACGTCCTTTTGAACCATGCCCTGGAGAGCAGTTTTGGTAATAAAACAGCGCTTTTCTAATATGTATTGTGACCATAGTAACGGGGGATAGTGATCCCATCAAACCCCTTCCCCTGCGAGGGTATCACCCTCCAAATCCTTGAGAGCACCCCACAACTTTCAAAGTTTTACTATCAGTAAACGATAGAAACCGTGCAAAACTCCACTTACATATTCCCCTTCTTCAAACTGAAAATCCTTGCGGAATTCTTGACAGGGACATGGGCGGATTTATGGGGAGGCATTGGCAACCTATTCTTTTCAGAATGATTTTAAATGTTTCATTCTAAACGACAGCTTTTAAAGTAATTGACCCCCCAGGGTCTCTCTCCTAAATCCGCCCATGGACGGGGGCCAAGTTGAAACATGGCTTATTTCAAAACTAATAATAAATAAATATGGTATAATCTTATCTCGTAAGGCCAACGTTCTATAATTAAATAATGCACACACCTCAGCCTATCTGAATTTATCTGCATAACATGCTCAAAGGCATTAATAGTAAATTTTCTCATATGTTAAAATGTAGCCAGATATCTGTAGTTCTAATGTAGTACAGGGTCATCGAAAAAGAATGCTGGGATATGAAAAGGCGTTACTCCAAAACTGTTAGACATATTGAAATGATTCAAGGATTCAACTGTGGAAGAAAGAACTTAAGTCGTGGTGTGATGTAGTAACCGATGTTGAGATGCGCAGACGCGCTGCGCACACTACATAAATAGAATGTCAGCCTAGCAACTTCCTTATTCATTGCTAATGAGAAGAAACAGACGTGGATCCATAAAGGTTATTACTACCCTGCAACTTAGTATTGGCTGCACGATATTGCCATCAGAGCTGAAACCGGTCACTTTTAGTGATCCGGTCTGACTCGGACATAAGTGACCCGCGGTCCGGTCCAAATCTAGACCCAAATGTTCCGATTGACTCGATGGACCGTTCCAGCTGTGATTCTCATACTAATGTAGGAAAAATAATATTCTTTAAAGCGTTTCCAAGCACATTGATCTTTCGGTCGAGCTCCGTGTTACTATTTTCTTAAGAAGAAGAAGTTTAACATTCCAACATTCTAAAATTTCATAATTAAATACTCTCTTTCACAATTTCCATTATTTTAAAAGGGATGGGTCGATACCAGGATTTCCCGATACTTAATACCGATACTTATTTCTGACCTGCGATACTCGGTACTTTCTTCAACAGTGTTCTACAATGTAAATTATTCATACGTAATTAAATAACAGTATTCAAATATTCTCTATTGTTTAGCTCTTCTACTGTATTATTTTATCTTAAATATATAGAATGATTTTGTATAATTTGATATATAATATGAAACGCTTACTTGCCACTTTGTTTTACAAAAGAGTAGAATTCGTAATTTAAAACCGGGAAAAGTTGAAGTTAATACTTCATTCACTTAAGATTGATATCAACTTATTGTTAGGCGGTCAATTTGAACATGTAGTTCTTCTTTTGGCCACTAGATGTTTAAAAATACTTCGATCGCCACGCGCCCGTCTGAGCTTTTTCCAAACTACGTAGTCAATAGTGAAGTTCTCTTTTAGGAAACAATTTCTTACAATTTTATTGTGTGAGGGAAAATCGTAAAATTTCCCTACTGCGCTGGTAGTGTGTGGGTGGGGGTAAACCGGGCTTTTTTCTGGACTAACTGCAAAATCGTAGGAAGAGACCCCTTGCCCTCTTCGACAAATGAAATTGATAAATAATATCAATATGCGATAATCACTTCGGATATCGAGAAATGAGTTCATTCTTAGTCTATATCGATTTTTGAAATTTTAAAAAAAATCTCATTAAAGAGATAGGGCGTTTTGAGCGCCATCTAGCTTTCGAGATTCACATTAAGTAGGCCTTTAGATCAACCTTAATAGCAGTGCTCGAAATGGAATTTTAGAAGTGACGATATATTTTTGAGGCAATAACGTCAGCTATACCGTTTAACATAGTTTTCTTTTTTAAAAAAAGTGCCTGTATAAGAAGAGAAATAAATGAAGTACCGGTATTCCATACCGGCGGAAACCATCTCATTACGAGCACTGCTTAATAGGATATATCAAAATAAAACAAAACAAACAATATTACGTAAACATACTTTTTAGTACTAACACACCCTGCCACTTGAAGAACTAATGGTGAAACGTTGTCTCCAAATCGATTTTTTTTGTCATTTCTGATTTTGTCCCTTATGAGAATTGAGGTCAGTCGGTATATGAGGAATTATTGAACTCCTCGGAGGTGGGGACAATTTATTTTATAGAAGCCTTATAAATACATAAACAGGCACTCAACTAACCTAAGGAAATTGCTCTCTCTCTCCCCTCGATCCTTTTGGCTTTCTCTCTCTGTCTCTATGACAGCCGCCCACACTGAAAATATTGAGAAACCATCTAACAAGGTCTCTGAATGCGTTACAGACTTGCCATATAGTATCATAGGTGTGTGTGTGTGTGTGTTTTATAAGTCATCAAGGAAGAATGAAAGGGTAATACAATTTGACACCAATTCCTCTTTTGTGCTCAGCCGCGATTTGCTCCCTTAAATATGAAACCAAGAAACCTGCCTCAAAGTTATTTTTATTTTGAAAACTCAAAAAGTTTGTGTCACAGTACTACATTGACACCGAGTTATAATTGTAAGTACCGATACCTTATCACTTTCCTACTATTACTATCTAGAAATGGGTTAATAAAAAAATCTGGATACCGACACTTATTTCGATACCCGATACTTTCCTCAACAGTGTTGTACAATATAAATAATATTTATGATAAAAGTAAACTTTCCTATAACTCTTGGACTTTATGAGTTTAATCTATTATAAATGGTTATTTTATTTTGCAGATTGTTTGCTATTTTCTTTTACATAGTTGAGAGCATCTTTATAAAATTTGAGACAATACGTTAAAATATCATTTACTTTAATGAGTGTATCAAAATGAAAGCAAAACGAAAAATATCATGATCTTAACCTACAAAAACTTTTAATGACTGAAGGAATATTAAAGGTTTTTGTTAAGAAACCCGAGAATTTTCTTTATATAGGGATCAAGTCTAGATCCTCTTTTGTTACATATTATTCCTGTTGTACTGAAACGTTTCTCGGAGAAGACTGTTGCCAGATACTTTGGAAATTTCCTCAATATCAAATATTTATTTCAGTAATCAAGTCTCACGTGTGAGACTATATCCCAGGTACTAAAAGCATGAATCTGAAAATATATTAATTCATTGCATCATTTTACACAAAAGAATGAAATGTTTTATTTTTGTAGCTAAACTAGTTTTTTGAATGCTCGACAAACTGGATCCAAAGTCACGTGATATTATGAAAGTTCAATGATATTGTTTTGAAGAATTGAATTGAAAAGAAATGGGTCAATGGATCGTGTTTGTTTTTTTAAGTATGGTGCACCTTGGAGATGAATGGATGAACCTTTAGAAAAGTTGGACAATTTGTAGTACATCCACCTTTGGGAGAGGATCTTTTCAAGAAAGATTAATTCCATTTCAATACATCACAACAACTTAAATGGTCAAAATGGTCGGCCACCGGTATTAAATCCAGAATCTCCTTAAGTCAAAGCCAACGCTCTACCAACTGAGCTACGGGTGCATTCGAATTGTGTATGAGGAAAGTATATGGCTCGCCTGACATGGAAGTATTTATGCTACGATAAAACTTAACGTTAGCAGTGTGCCAATGTGAAAAGCAAAAAATGTTATGTATTTATATTTATAACATAGCATATTGCCCTATTGTAGCATTCTTACTTTTACACTCTGTCGTAGGACTACTGTTATCGAAAGATTTATCGTAGCATAAATGCTTACATGTCTAACGGACCTAATATTCAGATATCTAACAAAACTGCGCTTCTATCTTGAGTTGGAAATCGCCGGTTTATAATTACCTCAAATAAAGAAAAGGTACTGAAACGTATTAAAAAGAAAGCAAAGGATTTTTATTCTTCAGATACGTCATTTATGTCATGTTATGCTTGTTTTACGAGTCTTGAAGAACATTTGAACTACACAAATCTAATACATTCTTTAGGCTTTTTATCTGTGAGTGTTAGGGCTGCTTTGCTTGGAAGCTTGCGTTGCTTGCTTTGTTTGCGATTAAGGTGAGTAGCCAATTGAAACACGTGTTCTAGAACATGTTCTACGTGTAACACGTGTTTCAATTGGCTATTCACCCAAACCGCAAGCAACGCAAACTTCTGTATCTGACAACGCTGTGAACAGTGATAACAGAAACATTGCAAAATAATTGTGAGAGCATATTATATATCATTTAGGGTCTTTTAGATGTTTTTATATGTTTAAACGTACTGTAGTGCATTGTGCCAACAAATATACTAATTTCTGTAGTAAGTATTGACGCGTATGTCTTCTCTTTGTCTCGTTTTCTGTTTTCAAAGTTCGTAGTAGCAAAGAAACGACCGATGATTTCGCCGTTCTAAGACAGTCCTCACCAACATGTACATGCATACAAATTTGGCCTAATCTAGACTCACCATTATACTTTAGATGTTTACACTTATTTTTCTCAACAAACATGTTTTGTGGCTTACACTGTTTTTCCTCGCAGGTCTTCAATTTTGAAATGCTTAAACTGAATACATCCTCACTTAAAACAACAATATTTGAGAGCAGGAGCCTGTTTCACTAAAGTATTTTTCAACTTTTTTACTCTTCATTTTGCATTTACGGAGGACTGTCTCAAGAACGCTAACCTCCTGCCACAAAATCCTATTCCTATTCAACCATTTTGTACAAGGAGCATGATTATACTGATTATAAAGACAATATTCAATTGTTACTGGCCTTTTGGCACCGAAAGGTTGGCAATAAAATTATAGTAAACATAACGATTGTGGCAGGAGGCTAGCGCCTCTGAGACAGTCCTCCGGCAAGTTTACAACAAGAGTAAGAAGTTGCAAAGAACCTTCGTGTAACATGCAACAGAATCCTGCTTAAAATGCAATACCTATTGATTACAATTACACAAGTGTTTTCATTTGACTATCATCGTCAAGGTGTTATATCGTTATAAAGTGAAGTGGAAATACGTATAGCATCCCTTTTTCAAATTCTAATATGTCAAATACAAAAGCGCTCATGTCCAATATCATTGATTTATATTTTCCGAAAGATTTGCAAGTCAAAAGAACTAAATCGAAGTTTGCTTCTTTTATAGTTTCAGCACTTGAATACAAATAGATAATGCTAATGGCGGTTACACAAGCCGTCTGTCCTTTCATAGTCAAGAGAGGGCTTTATTCCCATGACATGTGTCTGCGCAAATATTGAAAGAAGTGGTTTCATATGGATGAAAAGAACCTCCTCTACCACTCTTTTTTCCCTTTTTTAATTTTTTTTCTTTCTAGTATATTTTCTTGTTGAAAAGCACTCTTGACAAGAAGCTAAGTGTAGGAAACGCTATTTTGATGAATGAATTTGCGAAGAATGAGTCAAAAAGACGATGGTGATGCCTTCCATGTGCGAGATGTATCATAAAGTTCCTGTCCCCCACCTCTTCACACATCCGGGAACTTTTTGAACAATCTAATCAACTTTCTTATCTATTTACTTGCTTCTTGGGAAGACAAAAATTGACTTCTGTATAGTTTATGGCGGGTGTCTTAATTAGTTCGGTTCATTACCACCACCCACTTCTGGGCGCTGTCACATTGGTAGTAAGTAGAGCAGAAATTAAGTCTCTTGGTTCATCCCCCTTCCTCTTCTCTGCCGCCGCCCTCTTTTTGTACGAAGACTTCCTTGTTTAGAGGGTAATCTTCAGAGCAGTGCCGTGTGACACTCCAAAGCAGGTCGTCGATTGGGAAGTGGGGATCATTCTCCTCACACTCCGCGATTTGTGACGCTGTCATCTGTCCTTTTGAGCTCAGAGGAACGAGTTCCTTCTTTAAACCCGTGAACTGGAACAGGTGCTGTTACATTAATCAAAGACCTTAGGTTCCAGAACTTAGAAAGTGTATACAAATCTTCCTTGACTTCGCTGTGATAAGTAATACCGTGAAAAGGTATATATATATTTATGCCTTATCTTTTGAGTCAACCGACACAGCTTACGTCATTGTTTGTCGAGATATGGCGTCATTTATGACGATGCTAACTGTCTTTGAACGCCGCTAGTCTGAAAATATGCACTATTTTACATTTCTTCAAAGAAACGTTTTTCTTAGTTCCATGAAATCTTTTAATTCTTAGAATATTGGAAACTAATTTTTGATCGCCCTGATTGTATATAGGCCTATATCATCATATTCAGCCATTTTCTATGCACTGCTGGATGAAGACCTCCCCCTTTTCTTTCCACATATCTCGGTTTGCTGCTATCCTCATTCATGTAGCTCGTGAAAAACGGTGGATTTCATCTAACCATTTTGCATTTGGACGTCGTCTCGGTAATTTCTTTTCTCTACGAATCCAATGTAGTATATTTGTCGTCCATCTTCCATCTGTTCGTCTAGCTGTGTGATCGACTCTCCTCCACTTCATCCTTTTCGCAGTCTTGATTATATCGTCTAGCTTATGTTTGTTCGCGAATCCATTCATTTGTCTCCTGTCTCTCCTAGTTATTCCTAGCATGCATCTCTCCATTACTTTCTGTGTGACTCTTAATCTTTGAGTCGTTTGCGCATTCAATGTCCAAGTGTCACAGCCGTACATCATTACAGGTAAGACACATTGATTAAAAAACTATACGCTTGAGACACATTGGTAGTTTGCTGTTGACAATAAAGTGTATAGTCTTTCAAACAAACTCCACGTCATTTTACATCTTCTATTTATTTCATCAGTCAACTTGGCGTTCAATGTTTTGAGCTGCTCGAGGTAAACATTACTCATGCCTGTTGTCTCTCTGTGAATCTTTATTTCCTTCTTTGCAGAATTGTGATTGTACATTACTTTCGTTTTACTTAAGCCATTGATTTTTTATTCCAAATTTGTGCTAGTTTACATTTTGAAACACTCCCTCTAAGTCCGCAGAATGCAGTTTGGAGAAACCGCATCTGCTTCCCTTATCCCTTTTCAACTATAAATTTCTCACTCTCTTGATGGAGTCTACTGACAGATGTGGCAGTCGAGTAAATGTTGCGTAGTAATTTAATGCATGCACTTTCGATGCCTTGATGCTCAGGTAGTTTACGTAATGCTGGCAAGGAGACCGAATCGAAAGATTTTTCAAAATCTATGAATCTTAGACATAGTGGATATATATATTCACAGCCATATTCAAATGCACTACTGCCTCTCTCGGAGGGAGGAGTTGGTCTACTGCTCCCACGATGACCAGACGTGTTGGGAGAGCCGAAACTCTCAACTGTGATCGTCACTGTCTTTTATTCACAGTAGCTTCCCAATTGCATCACGATGCTGGGTGCGCACCGTTCCAGACCTTCTCGCTTTGAAAAAAAAAAAAATCCCTTGGCAGAGCCGGGAATCGAACCCGGGACCCCGCGATGAGAAGTCATCGACGGTATGCACTGGACCAGCAAGGTGGTCATAAAGTTTCACTACACTACTCTATACATTTATTTGTGCTCTAAAACCTTCTGTCTATTTGTAACTTAGAATAATATTACGGAAACACCACTCGTCCATCCTCTACACAAAAGGATAAGGTTTAATGTAAATCTATTCAACGATTCAAAAGTTTTGCCCGAAAAAAGATAAAAAGAAAAAGAAAAACTGAAAGAAAGAATTGACAGAAGGGAAGGAAATTAATAGGAGAGAGAAAAGAAAGAAAAAAGAAAAGAATGATAAAGAAAAAAGAAAGAACGAAAAATATAGAAAAAGAGATAAAGAAAGGAAAACAAGAATGATAGAAAAACAACAAAGAAAGAAGGAGGAAAAGATAAAGGGAATCAGGGAGAAAGCAAGAAATAGAAAATGAGAAAAGAAAAGTAGAAAAGGAAAGAAAAAAGAGAAAAAATAAAAATAAAGTAGGCAAAAGTTAGGAAAGAAAGAAATCGAAAACGAAAGAAAAAAGAGAAAAAAGAAAAAGAAAGTAGGCAAAAGGAAGGAAAGGACGAAATCGAAAAATAAAGAAAAAAGAGAAAAAATAAAAAAGAAAGTAGGCAAAAGGAAGGAAAGAAAGAAATCGAAAAATAAAGAAATAAAAAATAAAAAGAAAGAATGAGAAAATAGGGAAAGGAAAGAAGGAAACAAAAGATAAAAAGAAGAAAAAGAAAAATAAAGAAAGAAGAAAGAGAAATAAATAAATAAAGAAATTAGATTTAATTGAGAACATTCAGATCCGTAATTAGTAGCATAATAATTTTTGAAGAATCTTGTCTTAGACTAAAGAAATGAAGATAAGCCGGTACTAAACATTATCTATGTAGACTTAAGTGTATCGAAAGGAAAGCTATCATCAACTTTGGAGAGAATAGATAGAATTACGTTAGGTATGAATCTGGTTACACTGCACCCAGAGTATAATATATACAAATTAAATAAAAACTTTTAAAAAATGCACTTCTTGTACACTCAGATCCATAAAAACGGCCAATAGGTTTTTTTTAAAAAAATGTATTTTTATATGGGCCAGTCTAGTAACTTTGCTCTTTGGCCGTCACGATTAGGAAAGTTTTGTAAGACTAAAACTTCCGCTAGTTGACAATAGAAAACTCATATTTTTGAGAAAATAAACGTCCAAATGCTCGTTTTAAATCTGTATCAAACATTGCTTCAGAACTGCAAGTATTACGTTATTTATGGAAGTTAAAAAGAACACTCATCGGCTAATTTGTATCAACCTGAGTGCACATGTTTGGTACATTCCTAATGAACTCAAATTTGATGAAATCTGTAAACTGACCTTGGAAGAATACTCTTGGGCACTTCTTGTACACATTTCTTATTCTTTTTTTGTGCGTGCATGAAACTAAAACATTTAAGGAAACATGTGTAGAGTAGTATGATAGTCTAATTCTACGCGGCGTTTAATAATACGCACAGTAGTTTTCATATGTTTAGCGACATGTATGCTTTCTGGTGCTGCCACGATGCGACAGTTACGACTACTAGGCACTAATAAATGAGAGAAAGAAAATGGATCTCGTGGTTTGCGTAGTTAACAGCAGCTGAAGATTTGTGTTGTGTTTCTTATGCTTTCCCGATGGGATTTAGATGTAGGTGATATGGTGGCGTTTAAGATACAAAGGTATAAGTGTATTCTTTTAAAAGTTTCCACCAGTGCACAAGAACGTGAATGGTTAAAGATATGTAGAACGTACCATCTGTCCTTTATGAAGAACTATGAAAAATAGTATCAGTGAAACTCAAATAGCAACAAACGTATAAAGAACTGCAAATTTTCAAAGACTTACTCTTCACTTTGGAAGACTTATGTAAAATTTTGTAAATATAACTTACGCCTTTCTACCTTAAACACGACGATATACTTTGTTCAAGGAATGTTATATTATGTTTCGAGATACATAGGCCGTCGGAATTCTTCTTTTTTAAATTTTATTTATGGCCTTTAGGCATCTATAAGGCTCATTCCGGGATAGAGGAGGGGAAAGGTTTCGAGAAGGTGTCGGCTAGGGCCTATATTGAAGGTGCCATCCCAGTATTGGCCTGTGTGTGTGTAATAGTTGCATTACTTTTTACAGTTTATTTATTTCTTTATGAACATAGAGTAAGGTACTATGCATTAATCAGTGCTACCTCTCCGCTTACCGATGAAAAAAACCTTTCCTTCCTGGGAATTGATTTTTGTCACAGGTGCACGTGTCTTTACTCCGGAACTTTTACACATCTCTTCCTGCTACTGTCTTAGTCACTGGAACCACCAGCAGTATCTTTGCGTTTAGTTGACAGCGCTAAAAAACCGAATTCTTCTACCCTTCAAGTTGAGGAGGAAGATATCAAAGAAGGAAGACGAATCAGTTTGATGCTCAAATATCGAACCTTGTGCTCTACTCCCTTCACACACACACGTACACATCACTGAACTAAGCAAATATCTGACCTTCTATCTTGCCAACAGATGGAGTACCCTATCATGGAACCGTGGGTACACACATTAAAATTCAATAGTGTGTCTTTTGTATCTATGTCAATTTATACATATTAATGAGAGCAGCTTTTTATCACTTTCATATTCTCTTTGATTTTCTTTTTTTCGTTCTTCTGGTATATTACGACGGAGGAACAGAACATGATAAAGAAATAATAATAAAAAAAAAAACCTCTTCCGCAAGCGGAACAAATAGATATGAATCAACGCTTGTAGAAGATTTCGACCCTCTTTTTACTTCTATATTCGTTGACTTGCGTTTTTTATTTTAAAACTTCAGTTAAGACTGATGGTGCTGCCCCCTTCCTCTCCCCGTTTAAATGACTGACTTCCCAATTTCTTTATTCAAGCAAAAGAAGAAGAAGAAGAACACCAAGAAATGAGCCTGAATTTTCATCTAGATGCTTTTTTGTTTTCTTTTTTCTTAAAATTTAACTTCTCCTCTTGCGTCTCAGAGTTTCGCAGAATCAAGGAAAAGGGAGAAAGAGACAAGAAAAAAAAACTACATACTATACCATTTCATGAAGTTGAAAATGAAGATCTCGCACAGGAAAATTGTCACACTTCTTGGCTTATATACTTTTTTCGTTTTGAACGGGCGGGAAAGGCCAAAATAAGATGGTTGCCTTGCCTGCAAAACTATTAAACTGAGATTGAGATAGATGGGGGCTCTGTAAGCGCCGCAACTGAGAAGAAGGAAGATTTTTTTTTTTTTAAGTTGTTGCAAACTGAGAGCCAAATATAAGAAGGTTTTCTGTATTTAAATGACTGTGAAATCTTACCATATAATTTTCCTCAGAAATTTGTCTCTTTTTCTCTTTTTTTTAAAACCTGCATTATTCATGAAATAAGTTCTTTTTTTTTCTCAGCTTCCCTTCATAGGTTTTTCAAGATGGCGCACAGAGATAGCTGTACAAATCAAGTACAAGAAAAGGCGCCACAAGTGACACACGAAGTCGACGTGTATATTTATATTTATGTACAACATTTCAATGGATTCGTTTTAATCCGTAAAAGAAAAGAAAAAAGGAAGGAGAGGAGGAAACAACTGAAGCAATGCGATAACATCCTTTCTGGGCAGAAAGATTGCAATTTGTTTTCCATTCGCAACCTTATCTACTAGTTTCAAATATGGCAATTGCGTACAAGGAATCCGTCTTATTTATTTAAATATGGTTGCTGCATTAAGACGTAGAAATCAACTTTTTCTCGAATATTAAAGGGGATTGTAAACTGTCCCCGTCTTTTCAATTATACTACAAGGCTAAGTAATCCCCTGATAGGTTTTATATTTTTTCCTTCTGAAGGCACTGAGTGTCATTAGGAGTTCTTTAATGACAATAAACTCTGGTTTTTCTCGATAGGATAGGAGCTTTAAGTAGGTGTATATGAGTTTTTTTAAGTGGTATGCATTTCTAGCACATTTTAAAGGCCACTAAGTGCCGTACATCCAGAATACGTAAAGCGCTAATTTTACATCCTCCATGAGTCGTTTACGGCGCGTGCGCATCGCAAAGGGGATACCTTTCCGATTGTTTTAAAAGAAAATTAATACCCTGATTTACCATGATTAGGCATGAGGTTGTGTGTGCAACGAAATGTGCCCTCAGTCTAAATAAAAAAAAGTCACATTTTCTAAATGAGATCCGTTTGGCTGCAAAACTTGATTTTCAAATATGGCCGCCGAATTTGATCCGTACAATCATGCATTACATCCATTTTCTGGTGAAATGATACAGAAATGTTAAAAGCTATAAAGAAGAATAACCGAAATTAAGTTTTACATAAAAGTTAATCTCCAGCAATTTTCTTCTTCCTATTTCTAGGATTGAATATTATAAGCGTATAAGCACAACCGTAAAGGAGGGTAAAGTCGATCAAAATTATACATTTTTTTACGAACTGGTGGTTGTTATGTAACGAATTTAAAAAAAAAAATATGTATTGTGTTGCTATGTATCACTTATGAAAGGCATGATACAACAAGAAAATTATTAATATTTTTGTGTTCCGGAACACCTGAGTATAGTGATGAAAATTACCCGCTTATGTTGGGTAAAATCGATCACTAATTTAATTAATGTTTAGATCGAAGTTACAATGTTAATGGGTATAGTCGAGCCCTATTTTTTTACAAACGTGAGGAAATTAAGTATAGAGGAAACAATAAATAGGGTTATACGTGACCTATATATATAGCAATGATAGTATTGTTGCATTATCAATGTTAATAATGCTGCCAACGAATTGCACAAAGAGAGGCCAAGTGCCTTCTCAATCGCAATCGGTGTCTGCTTATACAGTCTGCGGTCATGTGAATGCGATGCAGCAAGCAGTAATATAATAGCCTATATGAAGAAATTGAATTATAAATTGTGAAAACAAATTATGGAAATGTCAAACCAAAATAATGTCAGGAGTCAGGAAATGAAACGAAAATCAAGCTGTTACTTCCATTCTACATTGATGAGGTTAATGTCAGAAATGATTAGAATAGTAATCCTCACCTTCTCATGTCCTTAGCAATCGCTTTTGTCACTGGGTCATTCTCATCTACAATTGCATCCACAGATATGAAGGATATCCAAACTAAATTCTTTGGTCGTCGGTGAAAATCGAAATTTATATTCTCTGCTAGTCCTCCATTGATAGATTTTGTACGATTGCGAAAGAAGTCTTTCTTTTCACTTTTTTAGAGGATGTCTGTTGTTGGCTTCATCATTTAATGTAGTGTACGGCATTGTGTATTGTATTGACGCTTGTCCAATACTAATTCAACCAGATTCAACAGCCCTTACTGCTAGTCCTAGCAATTCCGTTTCTTGTTGATCCTACCTGTTTCTTGTACTTCGACGACATGATCAACTTTACTTTTCAAAAGCGCATTATTTTCTTGAAGCATTACGTAAATACACTTGCATTTAAAAAGTGACAAGAACTAATTTCCGGATGAATTCTTCGGACACACTATTACCTATTCTGACAGCCTTCTTTCAACGATGACAACACACTGTAACACTTTCTTTTCGTTAGATAAAAAAGAGCTGAAAATGACAGTTTGCACTTCAAACGTTCGTACAAAGTATTACCATTGTTGATGTACTCGCACGTCCTGTCTACTTTTCTGCTTACATTTCTCGTGTCAGACAACGTTGACAATGTACCGAAATTATTTGCACTAACGGAGAGACTAGAGAATTATCGCTGATCATCGGACTTCATCGACTTTACCCGCACTGATCGATTTTACCATCTTCTACCGTACGTAGGAGCGAGGCGTGCTTGCATGTTCTACGATGAAGCTACGATAGTGATCCCGGCATTGTGAGGTCTCTTGGCTATCCTTTGTAGACATTTTGATTTCCATCACGTCAGTAATGTAGACAGAAGAAAAATAGAATGGTGGCAGATGTAATTTGGCGAATGAGTCAGTATTTATTGGCTCTTTTATGGTCTGACTTTAAAATCTTTTCGTATAGCGAGGAAAGTTTGAGTAAGTCTATAGTAATTCGAATAGACTTTTATAATGGAAGTTTTTTTTTTGTAAAAAACAACAGTATTCAATTTTACTTTTTTTTTAATTTAGGAAGCAAATAACCTTTCAAGTTATATGTTTTGCTGAATTTCACTACATCTATGATATAATCCGTTCATACAGATACAGGGTTCACCAAAAAAATATACAGAATTTAATAGAGAATAACATGTATATTATTGTGAGTATGAAACCGGCCTGAAAACCACCAGCCTCCAAACACTTTTGAGTACGGTGAGTTGCATTCATGGTGACATTTTCCAGAGTAGCCATTGGGATTGCTGCGCAGACCATTTCAATTTCGTCTAGCAGTTCTGCTAGTGAGCTTAGTTTCCTACTGATCATCAAGTTCTTCAGGGTCCCCTACAAGTAAAAGTCAAATAGGGTTAATTCAAGTAAACGTGGGGATACTGAATCGCGCCTCTTCGTCCTATCCAACGACCTGGGAAAGTGTTATCCTGATAGGCGCGCACATCATGATGAAAGTGTATAGGGACGCCATATTGTTGGGTGGAAAATGGATCATCACCAAATAGTGCACAAATGGATGGTAAAGTTAATGTGTCCAGCATCTCCAAGTAAGCCTGGCCAGTAACCGTATCGAAAAGGAAAAGTCCAATAAGTCACCTTGATCATACTCCACACCAGATAATCAGTCCTGGAGAATTGACTACTTGCTTTACATGATGTGGATTTTGTAGAGCCCAGTACACACTATTATGCCGGTTAATCATTCCACTATGCCTTATCAGACCACACCAATTTCCAATTAAAATTTCAGAATGTTTTTTCACTGCTCGAATGACAGTCGTGTTCGTGCCATTGCTGATTTTTTTACAACGATTGAATCGCACCGCATCGCATAGCATTGCTTACCATGACGTCAGAACAGTAAAGCCATATGCTGCTGGACCATCGCACTACACGTTCAACCCATAATCAATGCGATTTCGGAACATACCACACGTATAACATGTTCTAAAGTGTGTATACATTATTTTTTGGCGGACCCGGTATTTCCAATACCTTTCTAACAAGATCTCAAACATCTCTCTGCATCTTGTGATTCTTGAGATTTAACCTCCGGACAATGACGGACAGCCGCACGCAGGAATTAAGCGGCATTATAAGATCCCATTTTTTAAAATAACTTCGTTATCAAGGGACCTTCCCTCTCAGCAAGCCTCGCGCGTAACAGTTGGGTCACTGCTGGTCCGATGAGACTTGCTGATAGCATTAAAAGTGTTTCCAAATATGTCGTTCACTTTTCTGTACAAACAGAACACTCTCCCTCTTCCATCGTCATCTTATTTACGAAATCATAATTTTACGATGTTGGACCCTACTTCTGTAATAAATGTCAAGTAGCTGGCCTGGGTGTCTGCAAGAACCTTAAGGGCTCTATTGATTGATGATTTAGTGAGGCGGTGAAAATATTTCGCAGACGCCTAAACATAAAATCTTAATATTTTGTAGATTTTATAACCTAGTTATTCCTGGTCAGTCTAAAATTGTATTGTTTGGAACTGACTTACAATTACAGATACAGTGCAAGTTGTTTTCTGTATATAAACTGCTGTGTCGGTGATACTGAAAACCTTACAGTAACGAAATTGTCTTAACGATCCATTTTCCTATCGAATGAAAAAAAAATATCATACCAACTAGAACAAAATACTGTAGGTTGGAAACAATTTGAGAACGCAGATATGTTAGGCGAAATTTTATCAGTGTAGTCTTTTGGCTATATAATTTTACTTTTTCTAAATATGGTGTCTACAAAATACTTGTACGTTTGTAAAGAGCATGATGTTTTAATTTTAGGTAATATTTTCACAATCAATCCAAAAACAGTAAGTTCGTAATCAATCATAATCAAAGATACTTCCAGGGGTTCCGTCAAGATTTTCAGTTGGGGTGGGCGGAGAGTAAAGTCAAAATTGGAAGGGTGTAAGTGAAGTTTTGCACAGTTCATATAGTTTTTTGACCGTAAAATTTTTGTGTGGAGTACTCTCGAGGATTTGGGGATGACCCCCGCAAACGTAAGAAAATCCTTCACACATACTTACAATTTTTAACATAATTTTGTTATTAGTATGGGTTGTATTTCTGTCTTTTCTTAGTTAAGAAAAGTTTATTTCTTGTATAGATTAAGAAGGAGAAATAAAATAAAACCTTCTTTTGACATGTTTATGATAAATAAATGCAACATGGCGGGCCGGAGAGGCAAATGCTGTGGGCCAGACCTGGCCCGCGGGCCGTAGGTTGGGCATCACTGTTCTATACTATGCATTTTAAGCCTTCGAATTCATTTTCTTTCTCGACTGCCCAGCTTTTGCTATGGTGCCTTCAAACTAGATTCTGACCGACTCCGTTCCCACAGCTTCTTCTCTACTTCATTCTGCAATTCTAAATATCCTCCTACGTATACATCCCTTCCCTATAGAGAGGGCATAACCCTCTGGTTGGTGCAAATTACCGGGTTATCCCACAAGTGATATCGAAGGTGCAACAATGACGCCATCTGACGAACGAATAGTGAACGGCACGGGCCATAGCTGAGTCACTTGATTGTGCAGAAGTGTGTAGAAGGAGAACGCTCTACTCCACGTGTTGGAAGTGTGGCTTGTGTTTGATCATGGCAGTGTAGGAGCACCACATATGGCATGTCATGCTGTATGAATTTCACTAGAGACATCAAGCCAGCGCAGCAGTACCATCAATGCCGTATATAGTCACGATGCTGTGGATCTGCGAAAGTGCCAGAGGTGGTTTCAGTCTGGGGACACCAGTCTCATCGATAAGCCAGGAGCACGGAGACTTGTGCAGTAGGACAACGATGCCCTGAGAGCAGTGGTGGAGCTGGCCAGAGAACCCCATGTCAGTCATTAGACCGTTCATCGTTATTTGCAAGACCTTCGGTATGTGTCGAAACTCGGAAAATGGGTATCCCATGCGTTAACGCCTCAACAGAAACAGCAATGAGTTGACATCTGCAGTTGCCCGTTCACCCGTCACAGACATGAACCATTTCTGAACATAATGGTGACAGGGGATGAAAAATGGGTCTTCTACAATAATATTACACGCAAACGGTAGTGGGTACCTAAAAGGGGGGCCCACAGGAACTTTGCCAAAACAGGATCTCCACCCCTGCAAAGTGATGCTGAGTGTTTAGTGGGATATCCGTGGGATAATCCATTTTGAGCTCTTGCCACATAACCAGACCATCAATGCAGATGTCTACTGTCAGCAGCTTGAACGCCTACGGATTGTATTGTTGGAGAAACGTTTTGCTCTGGTTAATTAAAGGGTATTCTCATCCACGGTGATAAAGCGTGCCCACACAAGGCAAGAAGGACCTGTGATGAGATCGAGGAATGTGGCTGGGATAAATTCCCCCACCTGGCGTTTCCACAAGTGCTTGCACTAACAGACTACTGTCTTTTTCGCAGCCTGCAAAACTACCTTTCCGAGAAAAGACTTCAAATTGGGGATGATGTGCGACGAACAGTGGCTCAGTTCTTTGCCTTCAAAACCGGTGACGTCTTTTAGCGGGGGATTCAACAACTAGATGACAGGAGGTGGTAGAGTGTTGTGAAGTCCGATGGAGACTGTTTTCCTGACTAACAGTATTGCTCCAGGTAAGTTATCGTTATTTTCCTCACGGTGCAAAAATACGACATTACTTATGGGATAAGCTGATACTTCGGTGGCTAGCAAAAGAGGCTTTACGTCTCCTCGAAGCAAAAAGGGGAACTAAAATCACGTCTCATGAGAAAATATTATTTTTTGTTCCTAAGTTAGTTGCAGTATCTATGAGACTTATTGAGACCTTAAAATGGTAAGTAGTTTCTAAAATCGAAATTATATCGATATGATACAGGATTCACGTTAGAGAAATTTTCAGTGAAATTAGTCATTCTTTTCTTGGAGAATTGACAAAATAAGAATTAAGCAACTTAATCTATTTCTCTAGAGTCACCAAAGAAGATTAAATGGAATTCCCGAAGAAAACATAGATTAGTGGTTTTAAATCGCTCTCTTTTGGCTTTCAATAGAAGACCAGGAAAAGGGGAAGAGATTGAAATGTGTGTGTGTGTTTTTTTCTACAAATCGATAGGGTGGTGTGAGGAAATAGCGTTAGAATGGGGGAAGAATTGTGTGTGGTAGGGTGCTGCTTCTTCAGTCACCTGCCTGCGTCCAGCCTCATGACTGTGACATAGAAAAATCAGGCATGCTTTATTAGCCACCATTGCTTCGACACCCCCAACCCTTAAAAGGGGAAAATCGAGACCGTTAGATTTGCAAGTCCGGTCGAGCGTGCCAAAGAAAGAAGGGGATGAGAGGGAAATTTCCCTTTTCCCCATTAGATCTGCATCCGAGTCTTTATTCCTTCCGTCTTTTTATTCCCCCAACCACCCCCACCTTTCTAGTCAAACGTATCTGTAGAAAACTATGCAACTACTCAGAGGATCTAGCCAAACCAAAAGACATGTTGCACTGGTTGACGGTGGGGCGGAATCCAATTTGTTGCCGTTTGTCAAGGATGTGTGAATGAATTTGAGACTGTGTTGTTCGAACTTTTTTCCTCCTTTCTTTCTTATGCCAATCCCTCCTTTCAAGTAAACCTATGTAACTTGCAGAAGGTAAATCTTTCAGTAAATCTGCTAAAGGCGGAAGACTAGGAGGGAAGAAAAAGTTTGTATGAGAAACGAGTATCCCTGTATTCGGAGATACTATATTTAAATGTGTGTTTTAGTCACTAAATATTGAGAACATGTTGCTCACTAAAAGTAAAAATTTCAAATTTTGAAGACAAAATTTAATTTTTCTTTGCTTTAGTATAGAAAAAAAAATACTATTGAAAAAAGCGCACCAAAAGGAGTCGCAGCAGTTATAGGAAATCGAACCATATCAAGTTGACACTTTCATTCAACCTTCTTCATCTTCGTTCCACATGTCAGTTTACGTATCAGGTGTGTTAAATCATGTTGCTAAATTGTCAACTTTTTACTGTAAGAGGTAGTGCTATCAAAAGCAGAGGTGTTGAACCTCGCGAGGTTCGACCTCGACCTCAAACCGCGAAGTCGAGGTTGAGCGAGGTCGAGGTCGAAGTCGAAGTCCCGTCACGAGATCGAGGTTGGGTCCAAATGTACACCTAAGGTCAGAAGAGTCGTTGTGACCCCACTCGGATCACGGGGTCAGGTTCGGTCAGTCTTACTCGGGTCATGGGTCTTATCGGGTCAGTATACTCGGATCACGAGTCAAGTTCTGTCAGACTTACTCGGGTCCGGTCGAGTCGAACCCATAGTTAGTCAAGAGCGGGTCGGGTTGGATTGGGTTAAGCCGTCCAACCCGTTCAAAGCACTAGAAGTAGTACAAATAGAAGTTTTAACAAGTTAGTATAAAAGGATGTGGACTGAAACTAAATAGATTTATTAACTACACTGATACTTAAATCAAATGGAAAAATCTCTCCTCATACATGTACCGACTATGTTATTCTGTAGAATGATTACAGTGGGAAAATATAATCGACCTTCTTGCTTTGAAACAAAATAATTCCACCTTTCTATTACGGTACTTTTATACTATCAAGATTATTGATCAGCTTGCTCAACAGTTTGCACGACGAGCAAGCTCGACGGGGAAACTCGAGTATACTTTGCGCTATTACACTATCGAGCTTACTGAACGGCTTCCTCGACTGCATTTTCCCATTAGGCGTCAAGGAAATATAGTCTCTCCAAATGTTGTCCAAATGGCTCCACGAACCTACCCTTGAACAAGCCTTAACGAGCAAGCTTGTCAGTGTCAAGGTACTATTACTGTAGGAAGCTGATCAACGAGCTCGACAGTGTTATATCACCTTTAGAAGTACATTGATTTAAGAAGTCAAACGAGACAATATTTCAGCTCCCACAATTGATTACAATCCACGAATGCAATGAATATACAATTGACATTGTACTACACTGGCTACCACAGGATCGGAAGCCAATAGATAAGAATAAAAATTGAGACTGGTAGTCCGTTGAAATTGATACCTTCCCCACTGATCGAAAAATGAATGTATCTCGTTGTAAACATTCGATTTGGTGTTGATTGTATTTTTACATGTTAATATGAACGATCTTCGTCTTGTTTGATTTCTGAATTTCAGTAAGTAGAGGAATTTCACTATGTATCTGGGGACTAAGACTATAAAATTGTCCATTAGAACTGCGACGAAAGAAAGGCCTGCAGAACCTTCCATACCTGCATACAGATTACTTCCTTAGAACAAAATTCATATTCTGAGTACGCACGAAGTAAATTCTGTTTATTTCTGACCTAATGTTGCAAGCCAATCAGCGAATTGTGAACATTGGAAGTAAAAGAAAAGGCTGAAAACTTGGCAACATGGTGATCGCATCGGGTACGAAAAATGATTGACGTGTGGAATAAAGATAAGGGACTACGACCAATCTCGTGTAGGTCTCGAACATTCCCGTGTAACAGCTCAACCAGCTAGTGTCTGATATACGTGTGGAATAAAGATAAGGGACTATGACTAATCTCGTGTAGGTCTCGAACATTCCCGTGGTAACAGCTTAACCAGCTGTGGCGTTTGTTGATGTTGAAACCAATTCTATTACGTAAGCATGTAGTAGACCTTCAATTGAAGAATCATTTTGCAAATTACATATATGAAGCATACCGTTCGTGTGCAGTAGGAGACTAACTCTTTCGTACTGCTGCACCTTTCCAACGACACCTCAAGTGCGCTTCCACGTATCTTGGGACCCTACGATCTTGTTCTCAATACGGGTTTGGAGTCGTCTCGCCGAGATCTTTGCAATGACATATCAACCACCTTCATAACGGTAGTAGTTCCTGAGTTCAAAATTAACCCCCGTATCTCGGGCCCACCCCAGAAATCTCTATGAATCATACGGGTTTGAGCTCGCCTCTCCGAGACCTTTCCAAAGACACCTCAACCATCTTGAGGGGGGAAGGAAGGTCCGCTAAAAGTTACTCGTATTTGGATTTTGCAATAAAATATTCCTTATTGTTTGCGTACTACAGAAACTTGACATCAAGGCTACAATCCATACCAAAGATATGCCTGAACATTGCGCCCTACTTCCTATCACTTCTAGACCATCCCTTCATAGACTAATATCTTGATTTTCATTTAGGAGGTTCCGCGATCGTCTTTTCCTATTCATGAGTATCGTTATCTTAATGCACACAGTCATCTTATCTTGGTCATGGAACATTGATGCATTGATTGTCCTGCCCTTAACAAGTATTGCAAATCAAACATTAAGAATACGATAAGAGACATTTATATGAATAGTAGGTGAGGGTGAAAGGTAGGGGGTGGAGGCAAGAACTTCACCCCTGATTTCTTTCTCATCACACAAACACCAAAGAGGAGGCGACAAATCAATGGGAAAGAAGCTGGCTGGACCTTCCCTCCAATCATGACGTATGGGAGAGGAGGGTGACCCCAATCAGCTGATTATCTGACGTCATAGCTCGCAAGTAAAGAGGGAAGAAATGTACCAATTCTTAGACCGAAAGAGAAGAGAGGGGCTGCGAAATTGACTCTGATATGCGGTTTCCGGAATAAGAATTAGTGACAGCTTCATGGCAAACACACTTTTCACGAGAGAACAGACAAATCTTGGGATTTAGGCAACGCACGATTCACTGCGATAGTTTTTGCAATCAGCAGAATCATTTCCCATTGTTCGGTCCAGTCCTTAGTACAATATACAGGGATTTCTGAAATTCCTGTTTCTGTTCAAGGAACATGTCAAAACTATATGCCATTCGAACTGGAAAACCAAAACTGTATATTTCCGATCTTTACAGGTCGATACGTCTTAAACTTTTGCTATAGTCGTGAGAGAAGCAATGGGGATGGTAGCACCAGATTCTCTACTCAAGATAACATTCCAGGATTTGCCTATATAGAATTTGCGTGCTATATAATTGTATAATCATCTAGATATCCATAACCAAAGGTAAGACTTTCAGAGGCCGCAGGCCTCCCTGTCATATTGTATTTATAGGCAAAGGTAAGACGTTTAGTGGCAGAAGACCTCTCTGTCATATTGCATCCATAAGCAATGGTAATGCGTGGTCGCAGCCCCCCACCACATTGCATCTGTAACGAAACGTATGGCGTTCAGGTGCAATAGGAAACAATACAGGGCGCCACTTAGTTACGGCGGCCATTTTGAGAAGTATTTATATTTTAATATCTCGCGTTCTATTCGTCGTATCAAGGTGGAATAAACGATACCTTACTCAAGATTACATCCGAAAGTAGAAGTCCCAACCAGGCTAGCAAAAATATATGACGTCACAAAGTACAAGCCGTCATCTTACGAAATAATTCAATTTGAATATCTTGCATTGTAATAGTCGTATCGAGGTGGAATAAAAAAAAGTATAGCTCAGAATGGCACCAGGAACCTTATGGACCTATGTCAATGAGAAAAATATGTGACGTCACATCCTTTCTAGGCACCATCTCGAACATTTGAATATTTCGGAATCTAATGTTTGTATCGATATGGAATAAATTATGTCTTACTCATCCGTAATTGCATCGGAAAAAAGAACTTTCAATCAGAATTTTTAAAAGAATGCGACGTGCGTCTCCATCTAGCGAAGTATTTAAATGTCAATATTTCGTATTCTACTAGGGTATCGTGGTGGAGTAAATAATTTGTAGTTCAGGTAGTCATAACCCCACATGCTTAAGGAAACGTAAGGCTCTTGGGAGGTAAATCGCTCCTATCCCTGCCCTGAAAATGTATTTCAACACCGGCAACCTATAAGGCTTACGTTTTCTTTCATCCACCTTCCTCCTATCCTATTTACATGGATGTAAAATACTTCATTAAAATTAATTCGTGTCTGCGACGACAATCTTATTTCCTTCAAAATAATCTTTTTCGCACTATAAACGTGAACTCGCTCAGTTCAATTTTGTTGTAGACATCGCCAAAGCTTTTTAAATGGCTGAGTTAATGTAAACACGTCTTCGTCTTTGGTGGCGACGATTTTGTTTTTAATACATGGTACATTAAAAGTCACAATCTATCTCTGGAAAGAAAGAGATTTCGAATCTCGAATAGAGTTAAGAAATCTTGATTTTTGAGGTAATTTTCAATCTTGTATGACAACAACTTTCCTGTACGTTATTTGTGCACTATTTGCACTTTCTTGTTCTTCTTTCTTTTAGACTCTAGCGTTCCATCATACGAACTGAGTGAATATTGTGCAAAAAAACTTTAAGACAACATTGTTTCCTTACCAGATTAGAAACGGCATTATAAATCAAGATATCTCAACCCGAATTTGGAGTTAGTGTTTCCCATCTGCACTTGTTTAGGCTGTAGTATGGTTATAGTCTGAGTACATGTAATGCAAAAATACCATAAATGGAGGTTATAGCCTTACAAGATTGGTACGAACTCATAAATCAGGGTCTCTGAACCCAAATCTAAAGCATTTTGTTCAAGGTCTCACTCTTTCCCGAGATAGATAGTGATCGTTACCACACGTTGTATTTTAACATATGTTTTATCTTTAGGACATATTTTGGCCAACTTATGGTATAAATGCATAGTAGATTTAGGTCTTACTTTGGCCATCCAGGTGTAAGTAAGGGAGGTCATCGTGAAAAATTAAGTAGAAGAAGTCAGTCTTCAACAAAGTATTAAAAGACGGGGGGTGTTTATTACATTAGTTTAATTATAGAAAGGAAAGTAGAAAAAAGGGAGACTATTCAACGTTACTTGTAAATTTAACCGTACTTTAACTAAATTATCAAAGCACAGTTGAAGAGAAATTTGATTGTTAACGGACATTTAACCGAGCTTCAAACGAAGCTTAATTTATTTTAACACAAATTTAATACTATCATAGTTTAAAGTAAAGTTAATTGTGGTTTAATAGAAGTTTAACTTTCCCATAAGACTAGGCAGAGTTTAAGAAAAGTTTAATTAACTTTGACTGTATTGGACAGTTGTTTAAGTATAGACTTTTAAAAGATCACTATATTTTAAGTTTTGATTTGGACTTTACAGCGACGGAATGTTTTCGTACTTATTGTTGTTAGCCATTGTCTGGGAGAAAGAACGGGGAAAGTGGCCTTCACGTTATTCGAAATATTACAAGAACCAGAGAAAACAATGAGAATGTTCAGCATGGATGACAACATGATCAGATTCTAAATCTGTGCATACTTTATCTACCTTCCAACTACCTCGTCGGCGTAGACAGTAGTGCGTTGGATTCTTTCCTGAGAGACCCGAGTTCAATGCCCGGGCACACCAGCTCTATTTCTTATCCCTTCAAGAACATTTCTATACGTTGATATTTACTTATAAATTAATGTCCTCTTGTGCTTTTATGGGGGTGTTCAACATCTTGAGGCGCTTTTTCTAGGTTCTGTCACGGTACAGACCATCTTTCCTTATTCTAGAAACCTATCTCAATTCTGATTTCAATTACTAATAAATGCTCCCTTGAAGTTTTATAGGCATGTTCCACACGTTAACAGACTTTAAAATTATACATCTTTCACACACATTTAATGCCAAGAAAGCGATACCGAACGATGACGGGTTAGTTGACTGGTTAGAATTTTTATTTATTATGACGTCAGAACTGATGGTGTTATTTCCGGGACTATTTGCTCTGGCGACACGGACGTCTGGAAAGAGGTTTGAGGAAGTTGCCGCTCTTATAAACAACATACACAAGGGCCAGAGAATGAGGACGAGTGCCAACGGCGTAACTTTCCTCCACTGCTCCCACTATGAGTACAGCTGTAATACCTGTCTCCTCACTCCACCAGTCCGAAACCAAACTATCGAAACTAGTACAAATTTAAACTTAAAAAAAATACTCACCCTGAAGGTCTCTTTTTTTCTTCAGTGTATTGTAACGACTGTTTTATATTTTTATTTGTATATTAAACAAGATTATTGTCCCTTAATTGAGTTGATCCTAATTGTAAAACTATTTCGCTAAATTGAAAAAAAAAATCTGCTTGTGTTTGAGGAATGCTTGAAATAAGAGGAAAATAACATTTACTTGTCTCCCCTTTCGAGTTAACAGTCGTCTCAATTAACAGTTATTTCAACCACTTTTCTTCTTGAACAACCCCTGCTTTAAATGAGAGAAATTCAAGTGAATTCGAGGTAATAGAATAACGTTTATTTCTAGAGTTAGTGCAACGCCGTTCAAACATAAACCTTCCATTAAGAAACTTCTGAATGCTTACCCTAATTTTAGTTAATTTACTAATGTAAGTAGTTTCAGAACTCGAGAAACTGTATTAAATTTATTCTACAAATTAAGTTCCTTGATTATGCTTAAATAAGATTGTGCTAGAGCATTATATGTTTGTTCTTCTTGACACAAGTACCTGATACTATATGGTACTATATGGTCAGTACAGATTAAGTCATAATTCCCTCTGAAATTTCCAAACTCAACAAAATGCAAGTAAGACATAATCACAACAGAAGGAAGCACATGTGAAAATCGTGACACAAAAGCACAGCGCATAGTTACATGTTTTTTTTGCTTTATGAAGAGTTATGTCGCAATGATGGCGTGTACAGGTGAACAGAAAGTGTTTTATGTATTGGACTTCGCAAAATATTAGTCAATAGTGAGTTTTGACACTAAGAGGGCCAAACATTCTTCTGAGATGAGGTGAAACAGGGTCACCTTTGGTGATCTGATTGACCAGGTTCGAAACCAGACTCGAATGGCCTAGCAACCTGATTGGCCTCGTTTTCATCCAAATGTCCAGACAGAATTTGTTGTCCTGGAACTCGATGATCCAATACAGACTAAGTGTATAAGGAAAGACGACTAAAAATCGGGTCACAAGACCTGATCGAATCTAAAGCATAGACTCGGTGATGCCATCCAAAACTTGACCCAATTTTGACCCGACTTAAACCCGATTGATTCGGTGATCCTTTATACTCTGCTTCTAAGGTATCTGTAATTCTCTGCTTGCGCGGTATTTCCACTTCCATGGTTTCCTCATGAAGGTTTCTCGCACATGATGAACAGTACTTTGAAAGAAACCCGTCCGATCTGTTCGTAAAGTAGCACCAGCAAATAAGTAATCGCTCTGCGAATATTTTGTGTACCGCTCAGGAATTATTTTGTGCGTAAGCTCTTTTCTGCGGTTTTTTGAACAAAAGCACGATCACTACTGGCACGATCACACCTGGCACGCATGTAGAAGTTGATTTTGATAGGGATTCACGGGTGAGGGTCCAAAGAGTGTATGGGGTAAAAATGTACATAATTACGCCTAAAATTATAAATTCTGCATGCAATTCTGAATTTCTTCGGAAGAGCCCGGACTCGCCAAACCCAACCTTAAATTACTTCCTTGCAATGGCTTATTTTTCGGCGATTTCCAACACATAAAATGTTTTTTGTTCACCTTCATCCACCATAATTGCAACACCACTGTTTCTAGAGACAACTATGAACTGTGTTTCTGTCAAATTAAAGGCAAGTTTCGGCATCAACAAGTCTATACATGAGCCTGATCACAGAGTAAAACTAGAAGCGAAACTCCGTACACTACCGATAGTATCAAAAATAACTCGTGGCGCCATCTGACGCACTGGGTCGTCTTATCTGCAATAAGTTCTTGTGGCAGAGTGCTGCAGTTTAATATACGAAATATTGTAAATGGCGGGTCTACACACAAGTGTTGCTAGTATCGAAGTTGTATGCGAAAACGTCTTTGCTACACTTTATTGTTCTTTTGTCAACCGCGCTCCACGCAGTGATGCCAATTCATCGTTTTGTAGCTAGAACTAGCGCTTTCAATATTTTTTTAACACCTCTTTTTCCCCTCTTAGTGCCTAGCGCCAAATTTAACGCTTTTTCATAATAGTTTGCAGTGACCACTTTTGCTTCATAAAATTTCTGAGAGTCTCCTATTTCCATTGGAGAATCCCTTGCGCATACTCAGTTTTGCATCATCCATTTTTGGATAGAGCAGGTTTTGAAGTCTTTGAGGATAGCTACCGTACCTCATAAGTTCTACTGTCAATGTTATGGAAATCAAAAGCTTCACAGTTCATTTTCCCACGCTTTCGGCAGCATATAGCGTGGGAAAAAGATTTTTACGCTCACGATTTGTTCGGCGCTTTTTAAAGCGACTTTCAAAGTTTTATTTAGCGCGTTCCAGTGACTTTTGCTGCTGCTGTAGCGCGTTTCTCAGCTCGGTTGTTGGTAACACTGGCTCCACGTCAAGCCTGTCACGAATAGAAACCAGTGGGGAATTAAACGATCTCAATACTTAAGATTAATTACAACACGAACACATACATAGTGAATATATTGTGATTGTAAAGTAAGTACATTGTAGGAGCAAAAATTACGTCATAATAGTACTCAGATTTTGGTTACGTTCACGGATTTCGGAACGGTTTAGAGGAGACAAGCACGTTCCAATCTTGCAGTCGGCCATTGTGAGAGAGGTATTCCTAAATTTCGCCAGCCGAATGCTGAGACGGCACCTATAAATCCGGCCACTTCCGTTCATAATCTTGTCCCAGGAAGAATGCTCGCTGAGGGACATCATCCCTTAGATATGTGACGGGCTGATGCCTCACAACTGCCTTCCTAGTCCATGGAAAACAAAGTAAATGAAATAGAAATTAGAAATTAATTCTGAATAAAGATGTTCAAATCATGTTATGAAAACGTACACACGTAGACACAGACAGAAATAGAGAGATAGTTAAAAAAAAATAGGAAAAGAGAAAAAAAACATTCAAATTGAAGAAGAAAGGAAAGATCTACAGGTTCCGTGGCTGAAAAATAAACTATTATCTTCGGTGGCGATCACACATTTCCGGTGGCGAGACGTTGTTCTGCTCCTTTGAAGCCACAAGAAAATCCAGTGTCTTTGATTTCTCTTCTAACGCTCCATCACTTATGCCTGGCAGCGAACCTTGGACATTTGGAACCGATTCCAGGCGAAGGATGAGGTTGCATAACTCGCACTAAGAAAAGCCACAAGTGGTCCCACCCACCGCAAATTGTCAGAGAAAGAAAGAAGAAAAAAAGGAAAATTTGGAAGATAAAAAGAACGCCGATTGAGACATGTGAGATCCTTTGAAGCTACTGGAGGTCCATTAAACATGTCCACACTCACACACACGAGATAATTGGGCAAAATATCGTGTAGAGTGCAGTGACTTCGAGAATAAAGCCAATATATTAGACTGTACTAAGTTCATATTACATCTTTGGTTATGATTATGTAGCAGCTGTTATAAGTACATCTGAGTTGTCTTTTTATTCGAAATGAGTTTATCAAAAAAGACAACGAGTCCAAAGTATATAATAAGAAGTGAATCTTGCTATACTGTGCAATTGTACATAGTATAAAAAAATTTCCGTCCTCCGGACTACTCGTCAGATGGCAGCACAAGCATAAGTATGGATTGACTAGAGTAAGTGGGCCAACTGGACCGGACTAATCTGTGACATTTGGCTTCATGTTCTTGGCAAAATCGCATATCCTCTATTAGAACATCCTTGGGTAGAAAATGAAGGCATCAGGACTGGCCGCAAGTGTCGCTACTATCGAGGTATATGTGAGAACTTCTAGCATTCACTTATTATTATT
>JAGDQP010017938.1:0-37507 GCA_022664845.1 Lepisma saccharinum | reverse complement strand
TGCAATTTATATTCTGTACGAGGCTGACTATACTCAGTGTATCCTAATAAACTTCATTTTCATATTTAATATAGCTTTGACCTACCTAAGCCCACCACGATTCTCTGCAATAGCTGAGAACTCTTTGTTGGTGAGGAAGGGTGTACTGCCGAAGGCAGGTCCTGACCGAAAGGTCCATGGGCAAGGTGAACTCCTTGTGGTTTGCCATTGTTTCCCATCGGATGAAGATAAACTCATAAGGACGGGAATCAAATCCAGGACGTTACACGCGAGTGAGCGTTATGTCACCCACAGAGGACATTTTTAGTACGAATGGAAAAAATATACTGTATTTATCAGGTACTATACAGTGATCATAAAACTGATAAATACATCGAATAATCTCTGTTAATAGAGGCGAGGAATTATAATCAAGTCCATAAACAAATTCGCATTCGTGCAATGTTAAAAGCTCAAAATTCATGACTTTATATCATTTCTGGTGAAACCTAAAATGTCCAATGGAGGAATTGAACTTGAAATCTACGTTGAGTGCGGCTGTTAAATTGTCTGAGGATCGCAGTTTAATTTGGAATCAAAGCTGTAAAATCATTGTTTGTTGTATTCTTTGATTTACAGCTTATAGAATTAGAATGTGGTCTCGGTTATCAGTACTGAAACTTTCAAGAAATATAAAATTCATCAAGGTCTACTCGAAATTTACGATAATGAAAGAAAATGGGAAGTACCAATTTCATTTTGTGACAACATGTGATAAGTATACTTCACATTTAATTTGTGTATTCGTGATAAAAGAGAAAATTATTATTTTATGCCAAATCTTCATCCTTTTGCCCTTCTATACTAGAAGAGTTTGAAATATACATATCACCTGGAGTTAGTCTTGCATTAACAGTGTCTCTATAATGTAAGTGATTTATGCCATTAAATATAACATTTTAAAAGGAACCTTACAATTTTGTCCCATGTCAAAAGATACTGTGTAACACATATTCATACAAATGATTTCGTTATTATATGCAATGCCTTTCTTGGAAAATCGATGCAAATTTCTAGCTAAACAATTTGCGACATGTACTTCGTTTATTAATAGGTTTTAATTTGTTACCGTGACAACAAAACTGCGAAACCTTTGTCACGTTTCACGTAGGGTTTCCACGCTCATTTAAATATGAAAGTTTTCGAATTAACTACAAGTATAGATGTGTGGAAAATTACAGACTCAAAAACAATTTCGATTAATCTATTTTAAAAATATAATTAAAGAGAAACTGCGTAAGAAGGACGAAAGTATCAATGTTCTACCAAAATAGTTTATTGCTTTGTTACGAGTGTTTCCTCGTGCAATCAAGCACGAAACATGGTACCGTGAGTAATCGATGTTCTTTTACACTAAAAGAGGAATTACGTATTCGTGTCTGTCATTGCTATTATTTAATTACACCCGTTTAATAACTGTTTTGTGATGATGCCTTCAGCATGACTAATGACTTTGCGAGCTATTGTTATAATCTGAAGAGATAAATCAACAAGATTGGCAATGCATGAGATCCTTCTCTTCCTGTCCTCCACTCTTTCTTTGTTTTTTCTTTCTTTTTCTTTCTCTCTCTTCATATACATACATACAGACAGACAGACACACACACACACACACACATATATATATTGTGTACAATTCGTTGAATCGTCACGTCTAGTTCCTAAATTTGGTTGGCATTGCTGTAAACTAGACTTAGCGATATATGTAATATCGTAGGAATAAGCTCAGATGTCGGAGGTATCAAAATATGCTATTGCATAGTGATAGAAACCCTTATGTTTGGAATTGTTCCAGAAATGGTCCAATGAACGCTTAAGGTTGTAAATCAACTTGTTTCTAATTCAAATAACATAAGGATGTTGGATTGAAAATCAGGTTTCAAGAAGATACAACGCATGGCTGAGCGAAGACTAACTTACAAGTAATTTTCAAAAGTGCATAGTAATTAATAAATGAACATTGAAATATGCAGTTGAGAATCTTGGAGTACCGGTAAACAGCTCTGAGGTGATTGCGTGGAAGCCGTGTAACAAAAGAGACTTACTTGGAATAACGGTGTCTCCATCGATATATCTCGTGGAATTAAAATGAAGATTATGAGGAGCGAGACCTGGTGCCTTTTAAATTCTCAGATACATGACATGCGATGTTCAAAAACACAGGTCAGTCACATGAGGCTAGAAGAGCCTCAACTTCATAAACGTCATCTTTACGTCTCATGACTTTCAGCGATCACCTCACGCAGTCTACAAGTTCAGCAATATTTCACTGATCGTATGTTTCAAATATGCAAAAGCGTTAGTCTTCGCTCGCGTTGTCGTCTTTATTTCCTAGTATACATAATTACTTCTTTTTCCCAATTTTACAATATCATCTTTTCGTATTACATTTGTTTGATGTTGAGGATGATATTATACAATTGAATAAAATACAATTTTCATCTTAATTTATAATCTTCATGCGATCATATTACCCTAGCCGACACAGTCAATTCATCACAAAACGAGGAAGTGGCTGTTCTAGAAGATCACAACTTTACAATCACCCTATACCTTCTGAAATAATATAAAAACAAGTATAAGACGTGTAAATAATTATAAATCATTTGAAAAAGTAAATAAATAAGAGTTCATTAAACTATTTGTATATACATTATATGATACTAATATTATTTTGTTTCCTTGGATAAAATAAAATTAAAATAATCTAAACATAAATATATGTCAGTGTGATAATCTATGTAAACGTAATAGAAATATTAAAAATGATGACCGTTCCATCGTGTTTCGTTCACTTGGAAGAAAAAGAGAGAAAGAAATAGTTTAACTTCACTTTATGTCACTGAATTTTTTACTGTTTATTTTAAACTTGTATACGTGTAAGTTTATGTGAGTGGCGTAAAACTGTCTTATTTTCAGCTTACACTTCCACTATTAAGATAAAGGAACAAACATGTTTTTTCCTAATGTATAACATAAGTTCACTTTTAAAATTAAGAATATTTTATCAAAGAGAATAGAGTGTTCAATTATCATCCCCAAAAAATTTGGAAGGAGGCATCTTTTCTATATGTCCCTTATAATTTAATTTAAATGTCTGAGAAAATTTCCCATAATTTCGTATCTTATAAGATAACTGTGTATAGGCAATTTCAATGTACTTCGTTCATACTGAAATAAGTTCCTAATAATGTCTTATGGTCATAAAACTATATTTAGTATGTTTACTTGTGAAAAATTAGTATATATTTCGCATCATTTTAGTCCGCGCTTCGCATTAACCCTAGTGCAACCAACTTTTAATCAGAGGGAAAATTGTGAAGCGAAAAGGAAAAAAAGGCATACACACTCTCTATTCGCTGTGTTTCTGACTCACTATTTGCTAAACCTGTCCTAACCAGTTAATATCGTCGTCGCTCGAGAATTTGCACACGGTAGCGACACTGTGTGTATTCGTTCTAATGGAAAGTAACCCACACATTTGTACAACATGGAACAAGCAATGCTTTGAGGAAATATTCTCTCTCACTCAGTGTCTTTCTCCCGTTCTCAGATGTATCTTGTAAACCACTGAGAAGTGTCTTTCTGTTCAAGGTCATGAAGCGGGGGGTATCACGAGCTCGCTTCACGAAGGAGAATTTCTTCTCACTCAAATACCTTCTTCGTAGAGTTGCTAACTGTATAGTTTTTTACATATTTAAATACAATTTTATATTAGTAATTTTCAACTTCAATATTTATTTTCTTTTTATTTGATATTTGCAATTAAAACTGAACATTAGAATAAGTACTTCCTACCATGTACTTTTAACATCACCTACTGATTAATTGCATTGATTATATTAAATCTAAACCTATTAAAAAATTGTAATGGTTTTAGTATCTCATTTTTTAATATACACTGCCTATATCTATACAATAAACTAACAACAGTAAAGATAGGGGGAATATGCGACAATACCTAATTTAATATTTTGTTAATTTAAGAGAAGAAAAGATGGAAAATAGTGTTCCCATTCATGATATTAAATTTATTTTAACAAAGTTTTTATTGTTTCCTAAGCTATTCTTAAAACTTTCAAAACCAAGTTTTATTTTGTGAAATTAAAATTACAAGTTTAATAAACACTAAATAATTTTTGGTTAATCAAAATTTTATTTTGCTTATTTTCTTTCTGTAACTTAATTATTTTTACTCTAACAAGGTTTCTAATATCTACGAACTATTCTTTTCTTAAAACTTTCAAACCAAAGTCAGTTTTGTGAAAATAATTTTGCAACTTATTGATTAATCTAATATAACTTATTTTCTTTTCACCAATGAAATTTTAACAAAGTTATTTATTTTGCATTTGAAGTTCATGAAAGTAATTTTATTTGAAGAAATTTTTATGTAAGTTAATTAAAAAATAATTTAGTGCAATATTTTAAAGAAAAGTTTAATGAAGAGTGTAATGTATTTTTCAAAATAATATTTTTGTTTTTTAAAAAATAAAGTTTATGAAATCAATTTTATTTGAATTTTTTATATAAGTTAATAATTAGAAAATATTTTAGTGAAATATTTTAGTTAAACGAGAGTTAAGTAGAAAGTATATTCTATTTTACAAAATAATATTTTAGTTAAACAAAAAAATTTATGAAAGTAATTTTATTTGAGATTGTTTATGAAAGTTAATAATTAGAAAATATTTTAGTTAAAAGATGTTTAACTATAAAGTACAATGAGTTTTACAAAATAATATTTTAGTTAAAAAATGTTTTAAATTATATTTTCTTCAAGCAAATTATTTACTTCAACGAAAACAAAAAAGGTGTTTTGAATCATTTTTTACTTCTGTAAGTTTTTTACTTAAAAGTATTTATTTAAAACGTTTCTTTAAACAAGAAACATTACATTTTTACTATTTTTAAAATTAAAGTATGATTGAAATTTTCATGAAAAGAAAACTAATTCGCATATTTTATCTCTAAATATTTTTTCTCAAGTATTATCATTTCATGGGTAAATAAAAGTTCAGGTTTTATATAATAGTTACAAGTGTATTTTATACTTCTAATGTAGTTACACTTCTAATGTAGTAGTATAATCCTATATGTATAATAAAAATATAATTTTATATTGAAGGAATCTTCCACAATATGTGAACTCTGTACCTTTAACCAGTATCGAATTTGCACACAGTTTCTTACAGCGCAACCGTTCAGTTGCTTAGGTATATGGTAAATACAACACATCACATTGGTTTTAAAACTTAATGAAGTAAGCAAAGGACAACCTTCATCATTTACAGCCTTTACATTGTTTTGTTAAAACAATGTTTGATCCATTGCAGTTTTTCAGTACCTTTACAAAAGAATACTGCATCAACTTCGCAGAGTTGTGCAATTATTCTTCCAATATGAGTTATAGTATAACCATTTGGAGTATCCCATGATAATCAGCGAAAATTTTCAGTTAACCATTCACACCGTTTTTGATAGCCTATTGCTAATTCTACCATTTCACATGGACGTTTGACCATACAAAGAAACATTAACGTAGCGTCAATTGATACAATACAAGATTCACGTGGAATAAATTCAAGGGATGGCATTTTAAAACCTTGCATATCATTGGAAAAGAATTCTACATTTCTTAAAAAACCTATTCACTAAAATAGTTAAATATCCTTGTTTCTTATGTCATAATAATCAGTAAATGTTTTATGATCATTTGCATGATTCATTATTTTGTTTTATATAACAGATCCAGTATTGCAGTGATACATACACTGTTGAGTAATGTTTAATGTACATCCACTACAAGGAGTAGGATTAATTAAGTTTTACTGTTTCTAATATGCATGAGTCTAAAATAACCAAAGCACTGCCAAAAGTGCACTCCATCATCATTCACACTAGCAGTACAAATAACAAAGTCAGTGTTTTCAGGACCGCATAATATATATTTTGTAATTAGCTTACCCCTCACTTTACGTTCAAGTAACTTTCCCAATCCGCATTCAAAACTCACAATTCCAAATTCACCAGAATTTTTGTTTTGCTAAATAAGCATTATAATCTGCAAAACGTTAGTAGGCTTAAGCACTGTGTCCCAAGTACGATCATTAAGAAATTCATTTATTTTCAATTTCATTCAAGTTTCAACTGAGACAAGCATGCGCTAGCTGGTTAGGAATATTGTGGAAACAGGCAGAACAGAATAAAGGCGTAATAAAACAATTAAAATTGTCTGTGGCATCCCAAATACAAAGTTCTCCAATAACATAAATCCCGCACTGACAAGACGGAATATTAGGTTTTCCATCACTTTTAGAAGAAACAGTTTCAAGAACATTCCGGTATAATTCCGGTTTGAAAGACATGATAAACAGAGAGGTGTTTATCTGCTAGTGTTAAAAGTCTATTCCTATATATTCTGATGGAAATCAATCACCTTCTTAATTTTCATTGTCCAATGAAGAAGCACTTTCACCTTTAGGTGGGGGAAAAGTATGAGTCACATCATGAAGTTCACCTTTAAATTTCAATGATAAGACAGCACGTTGAGTCTTTTCATTTGTAATAATAAGTATGTATTTTAATGCAGCATATTAAAATTTGGTAATTCATCTTGAACTAGAAGTGAAATGAAAATACAACTTTCACATACGGCTGTAGGTGGCCAATTATAATCTTTATAGCTACGTGACCCAATTCTGTTCTTTATGATTACTACTTCCCGTAGTTCCACTATTTTATTTCCCAATAGAAAACTAAGTTCATAATCTGTTTGATTTTAAATGATTAGATCCAGGATGAATCTTTACATAACAATTAAATGTCTCATCTACATTCTTTGGATTTAACAACACTCGATAAACACTATCATTCAAAAACTGAAGACGGTTCTCTACACTTAGTGGTGTTTAACAAATCAAATATCACATGCACTCATGTTCATTTTTGTCCTTGTTCCAAAATGCATATGCAACATCTCTGAGTGTTCCAATTACGAATTGATTACAGTATACAAGGATGATTAACCCATTTTGATCGAAATCAACAGGAAGGCTCTGCAGGCAAAGAAGATGGTAAGTTAATAATGGAATTTTCACTGCTGTTCTGTTCCATGGTTACATTAAGACTAAAGGTTTAATTTTAAGTCGGTCACTGAATACCTACGTAAAGAACAAAATTCAACTTGTCTCCAGCATAAAACATGGAAAGAAGATATAATAGTGAAATATCGTTCATGGTCTACTCAATACTTTAAAACCTATGTGAAGATTAAAATCAAGGTAACTTAACGTGAATGCTAAGTATGGTGCAGAATCACTTAAAAACTTAATTATTTATATATTTCGTGTAAATACTTTTGTAAGCTCATTTGTTCAAAGTTTCTAAAAGCAAATTCACTTATAATCTGGTTCTGCAATAACGTCCTTCTCAATTAATTTTGTCTTTACTTCATCCACTCTGAGCAAAAGTAAATTTCAAAGAAAATATTGAAAAATTTCAACACTATTAAAATGTACATGTTTCTTAAGAGAGACATGATAAATATGAAAAAATATATAGCATCCATTATCAGTATATACGTGCGTCTTCTCAAAGACCTTTCTTCGTCTACAGATCATGTAACACAACGATGTCTCTGGCGATTGCTTACATTATAGAAACATTCAACACATAATAAGAAATAATTGTTTTTATATTTTCAATTTTCGATAACTTCTTAAATGCACTGATCTTCAGTCGTGTAATTCACACATCCGCATGAATTGTCAATTTCACTAGAACATATAAAGGTAGATAAAACTTCACTATTCTGTACAAAACTCTGTTCCCTCAGCACTAGAAACATAATATGCTTCATCACTGTCTGAATGAAATTCTACCTCTACACTTGAGGTATATGCACTGCGGTAAATACCATAAGATAAGTCTACATTCTCCGCCGACGGTCCATCGTCTTCATCCGCACTTTGATCTTCGTAATAGTGCATGATAGTGTCTAATATCATAGTTACAGCACTACTGTGCACAAAAATTTAAAAGTAAATCAACTTTACACGTCATGACCTATTTTGTAAGTAACAAGATTCAACTGGTTCTGTAAACACCTGCTATAATCAAACAATGTCTAAAAACAAATATAGCAATACAACAAACAACCTGTTCTATCTTGCTTGGCGTCGGCCCATTATCCATTTCAAAGAAAAAAAATCCTCTGAACACTTGCTTTTAAAAGAACGCGTGCGCAAAAACAATTCCAGGAAACGTCATTGTGCAAAATATGTTGTCCATACACGATCCGTGAGCATAAAGCAATATGTTTTCTCTTGCTTTGTGTCGACCCTTTGTTAAAGTAACAAAAATGTCATTCAACTGGCATCAATGTCAATCAAGCGGCAGACATAAAGATAATTCTTATCAACGCCTGCTTTTAAAACAGCACCTGCACACTGAAATTCCAAGAAAAGCCGGTGCGGTGCATGTTCCCCGAGAACCAAAGTTGTAAAGCAGACAAATATTCCTCCAATCAAAACAATCAACTCTCGTTAGGAAGCAAGGGAGGGGGGAGCTAATCACAGCCCATCTGGGCTGTCATGTCACAAACCTCTTGACCAATCAGAAGCCAAGAAAATCCGTAGAAACATGCACCACCTCTACTCATGTAGCTTCTGAAAACGCTTGATTTCCGTCTTCTAGGTCGTTTCTTTTCGCTGGGAATCCAATGAAGAACATTTATAGTTTATCCTCCATTTATTCTAGCTATGTGTGACTGACCCATCTCCACTTCATTTTCTTTTCAGTCTTGATTACATCTTTTTCCTTTGTTTACGAGCGAAATCCATTCATTTTACATCTAAAATCGTTCTTCTTATTCCTAGCATGCATCTCTCCACTGCAACTTTACATATACGTATATTTGTATCAACAGGTCATCTTGACATTTGATGTTTTCAGCTGAGGTAAATATAACCATCAACTACAGCGATTATCTCTATTTGAATCTTTCTTCTAATCGTGTAGATTATTTGAATTCTAATTACCCGGCCCTTATATTCTGGTTTGTAGTTCTTCTACACTTGAAACAAACATGATTAATTTAATGAACTATTGAATTTTATTCCAACTTCATCTCAGTTTAAATTTTGGAACATTTCCTCTCAATCGAAAGAGTTTTCTTTTTTTGGGAGAGGGAGGTTAAAATTCCTTGACTTATCGCTTTTGCAACTTTGAATTATTCATTCTCTTGATGTGGGCTAATGACAGATGTGACAGTCGAGTGAATGTTTCGTAGTAATTTAATACGGAAATGCACCTTCGATAGCTTGATGTATAAGTGGTTTAAGTACTGCTGCCAAGAAGATAGAATCGAAGGCTTTTTCAAAATCTACCCACTAATGGTGTCTTAAATTGGAATACAAATTCTTATCTGTGTATCGAGAAACAATTTACTTAGAAATGATATATCAGCATTTTCATTTACTTGAAAATGAGAATATGCCAGTTTGGAAATGAGATCACTGGTCTTATTTACAAACCGATATGCTCTCATTTTGAATTAAATTAGAATGATATCATTTCTAGGAACATTGTTTCATAGCGCACAGATATATATATTTAGATTTAAGAAACTTTTTGAAGTGTATGATTTCTAACCACAGCAAGATTCATGTTCTTTTTAATTTCCATAACCTCATTCAAAACCTTGTACGTAGCCAGTTGTGCTAAATCTACTACTAAATTCGGCCTGTAGCCTTCTCTGGATAAAATCTGAGTTATGCTGAATACAATTCAAAATAAGTTTGGTGAACATTTTGTATAGAATGTATAATTTGTCTACAATTCTCGACGTGTTCTTTATCCTCTTTCTTGCGCAACAAGACAGTAATAGCATTATTCCAACTTGAGGGTGTTTCTAATTAAGAAAGGCTTATTGAAAAAAAAAAAGAGGCAAGTTTCTCTTTCATCTTTTCGCCTCCATATACACACAACTTTTGCAGGTCCATTTTCTCCTGGGATTTGCCCTTTCTTCATCCCTCTCAGTACTTTATTCGCTTCTTGCTTTACGTCTGGGACTTCTAAGACATTTTCTTCCATCTCTTTCTTTCCTAGCTCTTCATCGGATAAATACAATTCTCTATAGATGTTTTCATTTTTGTTTATAAATTCCTTCGTTATTTCTGGTTACGTTCCATCAGGTCTATTAACCGTTATTATTATTTTCCCTATCATTAGCTGTTCTTTGGTTTGGTTCAGGCTCAACCTTTCTCCGATTGTATTCCTAAAAAGAGTTATGTTCTATCTTTGTATATCCTCTCTTATTTTCTACTTTAATGTTTTATTTATTTTTATGAACTCAATCTTCTTTAAGTTGTTTTCCTCTTCTTTCATTTCTCTTCTTATCTTCATCAAAAGTTTAGTTTCTTCTGAGATTTTGTTCTCATTTTTTATGCCTGCTATTTCATTGGCTATCTACCTTATTATTTCAGTCAGTATTTCTGTGAATATTATTTCAGCCAGTATTTCTGTTATTGGTAACTTCTTGATCTTCTTACTCTTCAAAGCCGCTGAATTTATTGCTTAGCACTGTCTTGATTTTCTACGTGTTTTTCGTTAGGTTTTCTAAGTCTAAAACTGGCGGTTTTCTTCTGATAAGCTTTTCAAGCCTTTCAAGTCTTGTGTTTCAGTTTCAACTTTCATTTCACCGAATACTCGAGAGATTTTGAAATTGATTAAAACGTCTTCAGTGATCTCCCTATTATTCGATAGAACAATCGTTCGATTTCATTGTATTGGTATTTTATGAAGCGATTTATTATGAACCAAAATCTTATGTATCTCATCGCATAGGTCTTCTACATTTTCATCTGGTTTTGACGGTGTTTAAGTATACACTTGTATGGTTTCCATACTGTGTTTCTTGTTTATCTCTGTTACTACTCGTGAGGTTCTGTCAGAATTTCATTCCATTTTTGATATACGTGTCTTCAGGTTTTAATTTATTATAAAGTGAACGCCAGCTAGTTTCCCATTTGCTGTTGCTTCGAAATACAACGTGTATCATAAATGTAATTCTAACTAAAAATCTCAGGAGAAAAACATGATTTGTCCATTTTTGGCAAAATTGATATAAGAGTGCCATCAGTTAGCTCTTTAAGGGCCTTTAACGAGCTATGATGCATGAAGATAGCATTTCGAGTCCGTCTGCTAGAAGTAAATCTTTATTTGATGTGCTGGTCTACGTAACGCTAATTCTCAAACTTCAAAACGGTCAGCTGTAAAATCAATAAAATGCACAAGGTTCAAGGTTATGCTTGCAATATCATACTCCTCTAATTTGTGCTTTCCTGCAAGTGATTTACAGTTCAGAATCGTAACACATAAGCCCGTTCCAGTGTGGTTTTCCTGGTCGTCTACCATCCAAACCTGGGCATTATTGACCCGCTAACATCCTGCAGGACTGACCGCTCTCATTGTCAATTACATTATGTCATCCAGGCAATTAAACCCTCCGAAGGTGTTTCTTTAGTTGTACCATATACGATAAAAAGTGGATGAAGATATTTGCTCATCTAGCTGTCTGCAAAAACCGTATGGTAAGGAGTCCATCCTTATTCGTTCGCCAAGCAATTGCTTGGATACTAACAGCTCCCACGATGAGAACATAGAGATTGGACATTAGATGTCAACTCCAGTCAGTTTCGCTAAGCCTTAGCAAGAAGAATTAAAAGGTGTCCTCGCTGTTATTGGTAGAATGTTCTCGGGGAGAAGGTCCCGGTTTTCTAACCAATATATATCTTATGCAAATCTGTTTCGATTACTACTTTCGCTGTGGTTTAGAAGTTTTAACTATATTATTATTTTTTAATGAATAGGTGAATTCCTAGAGACAACGATTAAGAAAACAGTAGCGGTTCAAAAGATTTTTGTACACTGATATATACAAAACATTTAGTTACTTTACAATCTAGGCAATGTTAGAAAAAACAGGGCAAAATTGATAAGCTATAACTTCAGTCATATAACGTGTTACATTTCAGCGAGCTAATAACTCTATGGTGTACGAAACTCGCAAGTGGCAAACATGCGACATTGGATTCTATCTTGCTCAAAATCAAGCCAGGTTTCATCATGAATATCTATTTCTCGAAGGAGAGGCCTTTCAATATTGCCCGCCCAATGATGTCTTGGTCAGCAGGACTGTTCTCCTCCGGCTTTCCGTTTTGACCTGTACAGCTTTCTCAAAACCTTATTTTAAAACACTTGCAATATATTTTCATCAAGTATTACCGGCAGAATAACCGTTCTATATATTTTTAGTTTCAGATTTCTTGATATTAATCATGAGGTTAGGAGCATCTGGACTGAATAAAAACGTGTTTTGCTTAATACTAAGCGACCTTTTATTCCCTCCATGCCTTCGATTGTGTTTGTTACATATTAACTTAACCAAGTACTTAAATTTGTTTACTTTCTGTATGATCTCATTCTTTATTATTATTATTATTATCATCATCATCATCACTTTATTTTCTGCATTCTCTGTGTTTCTCCCTTCCATCTTGTATTTCGTTTTCTCTATGTTCACTTGTAGAACTAAATAGTGCATTGAGAAACATTGTAGATAGATTCTAAAACATCAGACAATATCAAAGCTGTTCATATACAATACATGTTACTTTTCTATTTGTAAAACCGAACTTCATGAGAGCACTGATTACTGTTTTCAAAGTAAAACTGGAAGTACATGTAATGTGAAATTACTTATTAGTATTCAACGATAATATACAAATTTATTAAAAATTGATACAACGCTTCAAACGATTCTGCAATCCACCATGTATCTGCACTCGTGGAACACATTTGGTAAACCTAGTTCTCATCGGAATGCTCAATGATTTCATACTAATCAATAGAAAGTACAAGTATGGCGAGGAGATAATACATAATAGAACCCGGATATCCCAAAACGAAAAGACTTGATGGAATATCAAATTATGTAAGAGCAAAGAAGTCGCAGTTACTTCTCCTTCTCTCATGTCCCTTAGGATTAATCGACAGACCATGATTTCTCTGGATTAGCTTCAGTCCTTTGGGAATTACTAAAGAAATCAGGTCACGAAATCTCGGAATATCCAGCAGCGGCAATCTTCTACGGAAAGAGATGTTCTTAAGCACGACGTTTCACAACATAGGCCAAAGTGAAGAGAAACATCAGGGAAAGGATACAAAAATTTCTGAAAGTTTGGTGTAGAAATATAAGGGGACCTTCGTACTTACAGAGGGTACTACTGTATGCATTATTTCACTTACAATATTAATTGCATTACCATTCACAATTTAGCAACCAGATGTTACTTTAAAAAAAAAACAAGTTTAAACAGAGTTGCTTAAATAAGAGACTAACCACATTGTTTCCTATGGCCTGAAGCAGAAACTGAATTGTTACAAAGATAGTACTTTTATCTCAAAGAAAACGTTCCAGAAATCACACTACCTTTCTGGAATGAGCTTGAAGCGGTATTGTCGAGTATTAATCGCTCGTACCAGTAAAAAATTATTTAATAACGGAAAGTGATATAAGTTAAGAAGAGAGACAAAGCGCCATAAATATTTGTAATTGTATCTCCAAATTAAAATGTATTTTATTTTAGGTTGTGTTTTGCCAGAATGTGTGTACCCCAATTACAAGAACAGTAACGTGAGGTGGGATGTGCATTAGTGAGGTTAGTCTTTGAAATACAAAATAATTTATCAAACAGACAGTAAACGTTGGAACATTTCTGCTCAAATTGCTGCCTTCAAGTGCTCCAAATGTCGAAGTGTCTCTATCTTTCTCCTGTTTCTTTTTCATAAGAATGGGTGAATAGAAAACACCTACTAACTTGTTAGTTGAATTTGAATCTAACGTTAAGGCCTTTAGGCAACTTTGGCTTAGATCGACTTATAAGTTGAGCCTCACAATATTGCTAACTGTAATGGCATTGTCCTTATCATAGCGTTAGTTTGACTTTCAGAATATCACACTTCCTTCCCTCCTTTCGAATACAACTGCTAGGTATTTTCTGTTTCCAGCGATTGAAACGCGTTCGATTACCATTATTAATGAAGTAATAATAGTAGAATAGTAAGCGCTTTAAAGCTAAGAAAATTGTTCTTTGTTAAGTGTCTATAGCTCACTTGGTAGAGCTTTGGCTTCACATTCGTAGGGTCCTGGGTAAAGTCCTGCAAACCCAGGCCAGCACCAGCACGACTGGCCCGTGCAGACCTCTACTATTCAAATAAACTTGCTAGTATTAAAGTAAAGGGACAATATTTGCTATGATGATACCCGGCCGATGTTTACTGTTAGTTTCCTGGCCGTCTTTTAGGCTAATTACCTGAGCAAAAAGAGAAAAAAAGAAAGAAGTAAACGAGGTAGTGGTCTGCACTGGCCGGGCCGGGCTGGTGCAGGCCTGGGTTTGCAGGACTCTAGTCCTGGGATCGATCCGAACAGCCTACGACCCTGACGGAGGCTATGCTGACGTGGTTGCAGGAAGCTAATCTATGACATTTTGTGTAATATGTTCTTCCTATTTTCTTTATATATTACGTAGAATCATAATTTTTTAGAACAGCGAGCATTCTTACTCTTCTTACAGAAGGACATGGACGGCGATTAGCGAAGCGAGGAGGGGCAGTTGCTCACAACTTTTTCTCAAGGATTTGACTAGTGAAAATAAGATACAGAAATTGCGTATTAAAAACATAAAAGGAAAAGGGAGATTAAAATCAAGGTAACTTAACGTGAATGCTAAGTATTGTGCAGAATCACATAAAAACTTAATTATTTATATATATCGTGTAAATACACAGAATAGTAATTTATCGCCCACTGACTATAGTCCCCAAAAATGTATATTTATTAAGAGTTTGTGTTATTAGCATCCCTTATTTTCTCGATTGTTCTGAGATATTATAAAATTTTTCTTTTCATGCTTGATTAGTCCCATTAGTTGGAAAATTCTATATATTGAGAACTATCACAAAGTATATTTTGTAAATTGGGAAAGTATCATTTCCTACTGGCCATTTGTTGAATGTGAATTGTTATTTATGTCCTTTAGGCATCTCTGGCTCAGTCCAGAGTAGGGTAGGAGAAAGGATGTGGCGAAGAGTCGAACTAGTTGAAATGTACCATGCTCCCTTTGCCTGGTGTGACTGAGGAAAAATCCAGCTTGTGTCCGCTATATTAAGCATGCTATAAGCTGAGCATTTACGTAATCATTATTTCCAAATTTTATAAAATAAGATATTGGTTAGTAAAATAGAGGAAGAAAAAGTAGGTCAAACTAGCAACCGGGAATCGAAGCCGGGACCTCCAGCTTCATGTTGCATACCAGCGGTGTTCTACCATGGAACTGTCGCCTCAACGACATATTTCTCCTGCATATTGGATGTTCCTCTGACTTAGAACTACAGAGAGATTCCTCAATTGAATCCGTTATTTTAGAAACGATACATGTTCTATAAGATTTCAATGGCAAATGCATTGTTCCTGAAATAATCGATTCAATTAAAATCTTCACATAGACGGGAGTGCCTTGGCGTTGTTCTTCAGCAGTGATTGAGTGATTCAGCTGAGGTCAGAGAAATATCAAATAAGCAAAGAAGTTGGTCATTGCGGCGATAGTTCAGTGGTAGAACACCGGTCATCTGCCATGCAACTAGGGATCTACAATTCGATTTCCGATCGCTGTGGTGACTGACTTATCGCTGCATTTTTCAATACGTTACCACATACAGGTCGTTTGTGTAAATGAAATTAACATATTGGCTACTATTGTCTTCAATGTGATTCTTAATTAACATATCCTGTATATTTATTTATTTATTTTGAAATATGTTTTAATATTTCTGTATATCCTCCTTTCTAATAACATGCACACTGAAGTGCCAAAAGTCATAGGCTGGCAGGAGGGAACTAGTTAACGGCGCGGTAACATCGCAGCAAAACAGGTGGACTTCTCTGAGTGCAGTGAAACGTCCTGTAACGTAGTGATGGTAACCCAACGAAAATTATCGGCGTTTGAGCGCTGGATAATAATTGTGCTAGACGAAAGGGGCATGCGATTTTGGAAGTAGTCTGGATATTGAAATTTACTCGCTCCACAGTATCAAGAGTGGACCATGAGTACCGAATTGTAGGTATTACGACCCATCAGGGACAACGCAGTAGCCTCCCAAGGGTGCTAAATAACCGCGAGCGGCGACGTCTGGATAGACTCGTCCGGACAAACAGACAAGCAACAGTGGGTGATCTGATAGCAGGAATCAATGCAAGACGTCGCAGAACGTATCTCGGAGGTCAGCACAGCGCTATTTGGTCTCCATGGGGTGTCTCAGAAGCCAAAGACCGACATGTGTGCAGCTACTAATCGCTGCCCATGGGCGGCGGCGATTCACATGGGCTCGGAAACACGTGGATAGGGTCTTAGAGACTAGCAACGTGTAGCGTGGTCAGATGAGTCACGTTTCCAATTGGTACGCGCGGATGGTAGGGTCCGGATGTGGTGCAGACCCTATCAGGTCATGGACCCAAGTTGTCAACAAGGCATTGTGCAAGCTGGTGGTGGCTCCGTCATGGTGTTGGGTTTGTTTACTTGGCATGGTTGGAGTCCTCTGGTCCGCTTGAACGGACATTGACAGGTCAGTGCTATGTTTAGCTTCTTGTTGACCATCCCCATCCCTTTATCGACTTCATGTACTCAGCCAACAATGGGATTTTCCAGGATAATAATGCGCCATATCATCAGACCGCAATGATGGACGACTGGTTTTAGAAATATTCTGGCAACTTCGAAAACATGATTTGGTCCCCTGGATTGCCGGACATCAACCCTATCGGGCACATGTGGGATATCATCGAACGGGGTATTCGTGTCCAGGAATATCCACCTACAACAACCACCGAATTGTGGGCGGCAGTCGAAACTGCATGTTTGCTCATCCCTCCAGCGAACTACCAGCGACTTGTCGCGTCCCTACCACGTCGAGTTGCTGCACTTCGTCGTGCTCGAAAGGGTGCTACCGGGCCTCGGTGCTACACGTTATTAGGTAGATATCTCATGGCATTTTTCAATTAAGTGTATAATTATGAGCAACTGCTCATGCACAACTGTATTAATTTCTTCTGATCGAATCGTGTTTCTTATACATGAAGTATTATTAACTTTGAGTTAATTGTTCATTTCACAATAACACAGAATAATAAACAAAATATAATTTATTAAATTAGGACTCGGATATTCATGTACTTAATAAAAAACATATATGTATATGTTTATAAATGTAAAATATGTACTTGTGTGTTTAAAATGAACAAAAAATTATAATCTACATTAAAAAACTAGTAAGTACAAAACAAATAATGTACTAGGTGTTATACTTAGTTTTTAACGAAAGACAGTGCAATTAATTGTTTATAAACAATTACGGCCTTAAAAGGCAAGGATTTATTTATACAGTAAAATTACATACCGAGCGGCCATAGCTCAGAGACAGAGCGTTGACTTATCATTCGGGAAGTCCTGAGATAGCTCCCGTGGCCGATCATCTTGACAGAGGTTTTCCCGTAGTCACACCAGACAAATACTGGGATTGTACCTTCAAATATGTCCTTGCTGTTTTCCTTCCACAACCCTCTTCCCAACCCTATCCCGGTCTGAGCCTGAGCTGCCTAAAGGCCTTAAAATACATGCAAATAAAATTACATAGAATTCGGAAAATATATGTTGAAGCTTAAACGTAGGAAAAACCACAATGTACGAAAAACATTAAATTCAGTCAGTATTACCTTAAAATTAATATACGGTGGTTACGTAAAATCATTGAACGAGAAATGAAATAATTGGTAAAAATGTATGTATGCAGGGGAAAACTCACTTAAATATATGTTTAAGTATAAAATGTGCGAAAATATGTAATAAAAAGCGTCATAATCACCATCACTCAATTCGCCCACAAATATACATGTGAATGCATTTAATCTAATTAAAATAACATCCTGCGATCCATGCAATCCCTTTTGGAAACTTGACTAGAACGTCCATCAAATATAATATACTTTACACTGATACAAATATTCAGAGGCTACCTTGCCCTCCGACTTCTAACGGGTAATCGCCGCCAGAAGGATGATATTCGCTCAGACTTCGGAAGCGCACAATATTTCCTCTTTAGTGCTGTAGAGTTATCTTTTTATTTTATTTGCATTTACATCTTTGAAATTTGAAATCTGCTCGAAGTAATTTCAGTCCGTTTAACATTACCAAGAATATTCTTAGCGCTAAATTTCTTAGTGAGGGAGAACTAAGCTCTTCTTTATATTCTTTATAAAGTGACACAATAAAGAACTTCAAAACATGAAGTTAGGCGACTTCAGAACATTGTAAAGGGAACGTAGTTAATAGAAAGGAACAGCGCAATTGAAGACGGGGGAACATAAAGGTGGTTGTGGACGGTAGTTAAAACTTACAACTACTTTATACCCTTTTGCTATACTTCTGTTGCTCTTAACAATAGTGCTTTGGACTTCTACTACACAGGGAAGTGTCCACTGTTATGAGCTTTTCACTTAACAAAAGAAGAAACTGCATTCACTTAACCAGTGTCCTCAAATATGCCCATGTTGTAGTATAATTTCAGAGCCACCATTTTGACCTGAGTGTTGTTTTCTAGTATAGTCATAGACGTAAGCCAGGGAACTCGAGACTTTTCACGTGAATGGTTTGCGGCATTTGTCTGTGAAACAATCTGCGCTCTAACAAGATAAGGTTTACTCTGGGGTTAACTTGGTGGCTCGGAAATTGGGTTCAGTATTGTAGGGAAAGATGAGGGCAATAGATGTCGCTGAATTCGCATCTTCTCTCAAGTGGTAGCAGCGCCCTTCCTTCCTGCCCTCTCCAGCAGCGGTTATATGTCCGCAGAGAGCTTCGGGTGACTGTCTCCATCCACTCCTAGATAATTCAACTGACCTCTCCAATGGCCAAACGTCTTCCCTTCGTGTTTCTTACCCGTTTCACTGCTTCAGTTTATTCTGTATGAAAGATGGAACTATGATTTTCATCAGACATATGGTCGAATCACTGCATTTCATTGCCTATCCATGTTATACCAAAAGCATAATGATTCTATACAACCAATTACCAAACAAAGCCCTTTCAAAGAATAGCTACACTAAAAAAAGAAAGAATAAAGACAAGAACTCCTTTGATATATTCTTAATATATGTTTATAAAGCATCAATGTGACGATAATAGAAAACAGGTCGAGCCCGAATCAGTCATTTGAATTTTGAATTTATTTATGGCCTTTAGGCATCTAAGGCTTAGGCCGGGATATTGGAGGGGAAAGGATTTGGGAAGGTGTCGGCCCGGCCTATGTTGAAGGTACCATCCCGGCATTGGCCTGGTGTGACAGGGAAAAAACCTGGAAAAACCTCAGTCAGGATGGTCGGCCGATAGGATCGAACCTAGGACCTCCCGAATGCTACGCCAATGCTCTACCACTGAGCTACGGCAGCTCGGTCCGAATGAGTCATATATCCATACGAGTGCGTATGGAAGTATTATAACAGACGAATAATTAGAGCTTATCATCCTACTGTACTTCATCCTTTTTTCTTTATAAATGAGTTTTCTCACACAACTATACTGTTTATATTTTTAAAGATTTTTGATAATTTCATAAATAGATATAATCATATCGATTAAGAAGGCAATAAGAACTTCTTGAAGTTCATATGCCCTATTAGCATAACATAGAATTAAATCAACAAGCTAACCTACGCCCAACATTGACTCACTGTCGGGCATGAGTTTGTCCGGTATTTCATGTCACTAGCTAATATAAATGTTGAAATATCGGATTACTTGTCTTACTGTAATTATATTTCTAGCATTTGGTAGCCGAGTAAAGCTAGCCTATAAAGAAATTCCATATTCCATGCATAAAGTGTATTTAATGGTCAGCTCCTATCTTCATCATAATATATCAATACAATTTACGAATTCTACTACAATTATTAATCCTCCAATATTCCTAGTAACGTGTCAATAACGTATGTTGAACCTAACCACATAATTATATTTGTGTATTTATACGATATTTCAACAATTCCCTTCATTATCAAGATAACCTTAAAAATCATACAAAATAGCTCATCGATTCAGAACCCTGTTATAAGTAAAAGTTATAACATCTTTAAACCATTTGCACACCTAGAATTGTCATAACTTTACTTCCTTTGAATAGAATGGACATGTCGGTTCATTAGTTATGTTCTGTTCGTGAAATTAACTTCATTCTTTCCGAATGTCACCTTCATAAGTGAAAATTAGACATAAATCATTTACCTTTTTCCATCGCTAATACTAGCATAGTTTGTGATAATTATCAAATTCTAAAACGTTCGAGTAAATTGAAGACCATAGAAAAAAGAACGTGGTTTGTCTATTTTCTAGATTCACAGGAGAGCGTTTTGAAAGTCCATAATCAGTATTACGTAACCTGTACATCAAATAAAGATTTGATTTAATAGACGGACTATACCTATTCTCTCCTTACATGATAATGTCTTAAGAAGACTTTTCAAAGAGTCAACACATGGTACTCGTATCTAAATTTAGCTAAACCTAGACAAAGTACATTCTTTCCCTGTAGTCCTCAACTGGAAACTGTGTGAGATAGTAGGACAATACAAAACGAAGGTTGTATCAGACATGTAGAGCAAGTCAGTTTCTAGAGGACGACGTACTATAATTTTGTCAGCTTTTGACAACCATGCGTGACAACCTTGTCTCTTTCGTGCGAGACTAAGACACAGTGCCGAACATATTGTTAGGTTCAAATAAAAATTTAATATTAAATAATGCGATTTTTCTAGGTGAAGATTGCGAGGCTAAATGGCGATAAACGTAGAACCTAAATACGGTAATTAAAAATGAAATATTGAGTGTTTTTGGAACTCTGTTCTGTCTTCATTTAACAGGAAATTTCCAGTAGTAAATAAATCTATTTCTCGCTATTTGAAGCTAACATGTATAAATTTAATGTAATTTAAGATATTTAGTGAAAAGTATTAACAAAAGAACATTCGTCCAATGCGTTTTTAGCTTTATACATCATTACAGAAAGTCCACTGTGAAAGTCCAAGTGTACGAGAACGAAGCGATGAGGACGGAGGGGGAGGAGGCAGGAGACCCAGCACGATATTTTTTCCAAAGTAGGTTTGAATTCTTTGGCGGTACCATGCCGCCTCAGTACTATTGCTAATGATATTGGAAATATCAAGTTTTAGAGGTGACTTCTACACACTTTCGACAGCCTAAAACGCCGAAACGAACTATTTGTGCTCCCTAGATGGTCTATACATTTTTTTTTCTTATTTTAATATCAGGAATCTCGTGAGATGGTTTTTGTCGGTGTTGTTTTGCAACACCCTCTATAACTATTACTCATAAATGTCAGAAACGTGTACGTGAGAACTATCTATCGATTCGTAGTCTACTATCGTCTCAGATTTTTAAAGGTTTACAAAATATTAAGTTTTTGTAATCTGGAGTGCAAGACAACAAGAAAGTGCAGTGATTTTACTCCAATTTCACTACTTGATATAGAAATGTTGTGTAAAAGTTAGTAAGCAAGATGTATCTTTAGCGGATGGGCACAAAAATTACTTCGGCTCTTGAATAAACGAGAGTGGTTTTTATTTTATTTTTAATCGTCGTTTCGGATATGTTTCATCAAACAAAGATTTTTCGTTCTCATCAAACGCCATTGTATTTTAAAATGGGGATGTCTTTTTTTTTAATGTAATTTTTTGCTTCTGTTTAAATATTAGGTTTTCTGGTTTTTTGAAACTTCGGTTTTGTTCAAAATCAGATTTCGCGGTTTCTTTAAATATTCATGTCCGACTACAAAGACGTAGACGTAGACTAGACCATGGTTTTAGGTTCAACAGGTTCATTCAATATTGATGTTTGAGCCTGAGCCTAACTTAGACTAAGTCTAAACTCTGTCTTTACAATCGGCCCTCAGTGTCTGTTAAACTCCTAGTCTGTTTATCATTTTCTGTTTTCATTGATCATTGGTAATCTTGCTTTGAAAGCAGGTATGTTCAAACACAGAACTTGCTTTGTTTTTGAAGGAAAATTACAAATCGGATTTTATAGTAAATACAGAAAACAGCGGGTAAACATAAAACGCTGAAATCGTATTTTGAAGAAACAACGGGAAAGTGGGGTTTTAAAACAAAATGGGATTTCAGTTTGCCAATTTAACTTTTACATAACTGATTTCATATTTTTAAAAAAAAAGAAAAACGTTAGCTATCCCCAGTCCAAACGTCACACTAACAAAGACAGTAATGCACTATTTGAGAATGGGATTAACTACAATAACTTAACCATCGTTGCGTTCAGAAATTTGCCTTCAATGTATTTCTCCCTACAAATACATTTTCTCTTTAGATTTCTGGTCAGAAGTAGTATTTAATTCTTGGCAATAAAAGTGTTAACTAAATTTGCATATATTATGAATTGTTTGCCTTTTTTATCTCAACCTTTCAGTTAGTAAATATAACAATTTCTCCATAATCAAAGGGAGCTTCTCTTCTCGATACTTCAATATGATTTTTAATGCCTTTGCTTTTAAGTACAAAGTGAAGCATTAAAATATAGAGGATAGTCATAGTTCAATATTCTGAAATTAAAATAATCACTTATAAACTCTCGTTTTTTTTCTAGTAGACATAAAAATTTCCTAGATATTTTCACTTACACAGAAATATACAGGGTGAATCAAAAGTCTCACTACAGCCTTGTAGTTCATAAACCGTCAAGGAAATGAAGCAAAGTAGAACAGAAATGTGAAATGGTTTGCGAAGGGGCTACAGTTTCAACGTAGCCTCCATACATCATATTGGATGGAGGCAATATTTTTTAGTTGGTAAGTGGATTGTGTGACATATCGTTCAACATAAAATATTCACAGAAAGCCATTACGTATGTTAGATTTGACCTACGTATTGCAGTGTTGGAGTTAAGGCGCTACTGGATAAATGAGCAAATTTTCAGTGAAGATAACTCCGACACCGAAACAGTAGGTCAAATCTAATACCTGGAACGGTTTTCTGGAAACATTCGTATGTTGCATAATATATCACACAGACCCACATATTATTATTTTAAAAAAAACTGTTAAACTATGATAACACTTATGTATGTGTGGCAATAGGAGTAATAATATTGCTTAAAGCACTCCAAGATGATTATTGGCATCTGTTGAATGTTTGCTTCATATCAACGTAGGTGGCCTACATACATACCAATAACCTATAATGACCATCTAGAAACAACTAAAGCTATATATACAAAACACATATCTAGCCGTGGGATTCTTTATTCAATTCGCAATATCTGATATTATGCAGTCCAGAATTAATGACCAAATCAATCAGTCCAGATTTGCTGACACATATAATGCATCAACATCATAATTCTTTCAGAATATCAATCATCAACCAATATATGAAAATTACATATATCATTTAAAACAGAACTCAAATATTGAAAATTCATATGCACACAAGAAACACCTTTAGTAAAGATGTATGCAGTCGAAATGCAATATATATCTTTAAATTATTTTATGCTGGGACTTCTAAATTCATAAAGAGCTTCATTCAGAACAATTTTATAGATTTGTTTGTTTGTTTGTTTACTAAACTGCGAACTGGATTTTATAGATTTAAACCCCACTTCAATTCTATCAGCTGTTAAAGTTCTCTTTCCCAAACAAGGCTAAATTGAACTTTCGGTTTGAAATGAAGTGCAACTTTTCTAACTTGGATTTTCTGAAGTTTTATAGTTATAAAACACAAATCACATTTCGCTTCCTTTCTTTGTGACTCGAAACATCATAAACACAAAAAGTATCATACTTATAATAATGAAGCTATCTCTGTATATCCTTTGACATAACATGACTTAGTAACTCCATACATAATTACTTTCAACATATCTTAAACTCTTAAAATGCAAAATATAAAATAATAATAACGATACAGATGAAAGATTGACATAAATATCAAATATGAAGTTTCACACATTATAAACTTGATGTCAAAGTTCAAATCAAAATTCACATACTGGCTTCAATGTCAATTAAATCAAAAGTTCATCTCCTCAATACTACATGTACTCATACCATCATATTAATGTCCTTCACATTAGAAATAGCGTCGTGGCTGTCTCTCTCTTTGTGACTTTCTTGGTAGATTACACATGAAATCCTTTGATGGAACTTTATTCTGCCACCAATAATCTACGTTCTTATTTATATCTGTTTCGACATTACTTGTATACACACCAATTTGATCTGTATGTACCATTCTGTTTCTCCCTTTTACACACACTTCCCACATGCATGTTCCTATTTTCTTTAATACCTTCTCTTTAGCATACTTAGGCCACTGTTTTGGTAAATTTCGAATATATATACCCAAGAACCAATTTGAATTACATTCTTATTATCAGGTATGTTTTGCCTTTCTGATTCAACCTCACTAGATACTAGTTGATTATGCCACTTATTAAATCTTTTCCCAGGATCATAACTGTATATGATTTGTGCCGGTAATTTACCCATTAATACCTCGGACCCGGAAAATCTTACATCTTTCTGAATTTGTTTTACTTTTTCATTCCAATCCACAATTTCGTTTGGTGATATCTGTTTCTTCATTAATGTTTTCATCTCCTGAACGGCTCTTCGACAACCCATTACTTTGTGGGTGCTATGGTGGTGACCGCATGTATATTATACCTTTTGGCTTACACCTTTCTACGAATTCCTTGGAGGTGAACAGAGGACCATTGTCTGACACGATTACTCTAGGATAACTAATATAATTAAACATTATGATCTAATTTAGTTTGAGTTCATGTGCAGTTGTGCCAAGTACTAATTTCAGCTGAAGTCACCTAGAGAAACTATCATAATCATTTTTTCTGCAAAATCAAAATAGTCTACATGAATACACTCAAACGGGGACTTAGTTGACTTCCACAGTTCTTAATATACATGCGACTTTCCTTTTTGGTTTATATTATAGTTCTCACATTTATATATAATCGATTTTAATTCTGCTTCCATAGTTGGCCACCAGTAATATTGTCTGAGGGTAGCTTTTGATTTTGATAACCCTAGATGAAAATTATGAACATATTTCAAAATTTCCTCTCTGAACTTAGGTGGTCTTCTTCCCATAAATAAGCATTTATGTTTAATCACTATCTCTGTTCTTCTTTAGAAGTATTTACGATATTCTATTGTATTATGTATTGACGGTAATGTCTTAGGACAACATTTCCATGTCCAACACCATACTGTTCGTAATATTTCATCTCTGAATCTCGTCTGAGATTGCTTTTACAACTACTGATTTGTTGTTGCTATCTAGGACATAATTTTGTGATATTTCATCGCTCACGTACTCTGATGTTGGCAATCTTGATAAGCAATCTGCAACTGGGACTTCTTTTGTGTATACAATTCTGTAACTGTACTCAGATAGAAATAATGCCCATCGTATGAGACGTGGGTGTATTTCGAACGGTATAGACTTTTCTTCTCCAAAGATTAATTTCACGGGTATTGAATCTGTTAACACCATAAACGTTCTACCATATAAATACCTGTGAAACTTCTTTACCCCGAACACCAATGCGAGAGCTTCTTTCTCAAAATGTGCATAATTACACACCGTAGGGAGGCTGATGCGAAAGCCACAGTTCGAAATTGCCCGTTTGCTTGTTTATTGAACAATTGTACTCCAAGTTCGTAAGGACTCGTATCAGTTATGAGAAATACCTGTTCATTGGCGTCAAACACTTGATTTCGTGCTGTTGGTCAAACTGATCTTGATGCTGTTCCGTCCAGTTCCAGGTTATATTTTTTAAGTAAAGCATGTAGCTTCTGAGTATGTGTGGCGAGGTGTGGCATATGCTTTTGAAAATAATTTGTCATTCCTATAAATGATCTTAATTGTGTTACGTTTTCTGGTCTTGAACAATTTACGACTAGTTCTTTGTGCTTTTGTAGGGGTATATAACCTTGTGCCGAAATAGAGTGACCAACCTCACTCGAAAAGAATTGACATTTCTTTTTCATTGACTTTGATATTCAATTCATGGAATTTGTCAAATACTTTGCATACGTTTTCATAACATTCCTGTACTCCGTTACCTCCAATAATAACGTCGTCGATATACGTCTGTGCAAAGCTAAATTCTCTTAACACATTATCTATATGCACTGATGGAATATGAAATGGGAACTTGCTAGCCTAAAAGGCAGCCTTCTCACTTCATACATTCCCCATGGCGTAGTTATCGCAAGTACTTTCTGAGATACCTCCGTCACAGAAAGTTGTTGGTATGCCTGATGAAGGTCTAAATCTACATATATATTAGCTTCCTGAAGCTTATGCAAAATGTCATCCATGATAGACAATGGGTAGAACATTGTATCTAGATGTTTGTTGACAAGACCAGGTCACCGGGTCAAGATTCTATTATCGGGTAGTCTAGCTATAGTAAGTTTACTAATTATAAGTTAAGACCGGATCCCGAGTCATTCGGGTCAATCTGGTCCATTTTCGGACTGGGTTATCGGGTCACTTATGTTCGGGAAACCGAAGTGACCTGGTTTCAGTTGTGGTAATATTATCTCTACTTCTGATCAGTAGTGGTAATATTATCTCTACTTCTGATCAGTAGTGGTCTGATCAGTAGTTCTGATGTTGTCGCACATACTTAATGTCACCTTAACATCAGTCTTAAGGGCTCATTTTCATGCCCGCTTGCGTTGCTTGTGATTTGGGTGAATAGCCAATTAAAACACGTGTTACAACACGTAATAAAATTACACCACGAAACACCACGTATTTCAGTTGACTACTTACCCTAATCCAAACAAAGCAAGCAACGCAAGCGAGCTGCAAAATTGAGCCCTAACTGTAATAAAGGCGGACATTGCAGAGAGAAATTAAATTGTTAATATATCGTTACCAATGCTGCAGAGTTAGACTATTGTGTGTTGTTAGGGACGATTTTTATTCAAGATTGCGTTGCTTGCGATTTAGGTAAATAGCCAATTGAAACACGTATTTTATTGCGTGTTTTCTTGTAAGGTAAGTGTAACACGTGTTTCAATTGGCTACTCACCCAAATCGCAAGCAAAGCAAGCAACACAAGACTGAATGAATACCAGCCCTTAGGGTATATGCATCCCTTTATCACAGAAACAGTCTTCGTAACATAAAAGGAACCGTAAAATATCAGTTACTCTGAAGAGGTCTAAATAAGAGACTGGTTAGCGTGGCAGACTACAAAGCAGAAGGTCCTAGGTTCAAAATCCCGTTGAAGATTTTTGAAATATTTCGCACTAATAATATATCATCATAAAGGCAATGAATAATTTCGATCTAAATATGTATACCAATATACAGTAAAAATTTTCTATAACCTTCGGTCAAAACGCCCGATGTGGGTCCACCAAAATTTTGCTCATGGGGCTCCAATTGACGTCCTCTGGATAAAAATGGGACATGCCGACCGTGGAAGTCGTGCAGTTCCCAGTAGCACTCACGTTTATTCAACGTTGATAAAACCGTTTAATGTCCGCCTTTTCAATGGTTAGATACAACTAAAAAACGTTGAATCGACGATTTCCGTTGTTGTATACAACCGCTGAAAAGACGGACATTAAACGGTTTTATCAACGTCTGTGCTACTGAGGGTCAAAGGCGTCATGCCAGCGACTCGTCCTTGGTTCGAATCTCAACTGGGGCATGCATATTTCTGGATTTTAAAAACTTAACAGCTAATGGATTCGAGAGGGACCGAAGTCATTATTTACTAAAAATGACCCATATATATATATTAAATAAAATGGTACATCCAGTGGGTGTCCATTGGATGTATGTGTACGTGTTATGGAACCATTAAAGTCCATCCAATGGTCATCCATTAAAGTCTGCACTAGTTCATAATCATACCTCATATGGACATCCAATGGACGTAATCATCTAGTTTACTTTGGACGTCCGTTGCCTCCTCCATTGGACGTCCTATGGACACAAAACGGATCCAATGATTGCATCTAATGGTCGTCTATTGTTCATATTGTACTATGTGGGACATTTAGGCATCTAAGGCTCAGGCCGAGATAAAGGAGGAGGAAAAAATATGGGATGGCATCGACCAAGGCTTAAGTTGAAGGTACCATCCCGAAGTTTGTCTGGTGTGCCAGGAAAAACAATGGAAAATCCTCAGTCAGAATGGTCGACCACTGAGATTCTACCCATGACCTCCAGAATGCTAAACCAAGGCCGCTTGGTATATATTTATTGATATTTTAAAAATTGGCTGATACTCCCCCAAATCGATCAAAACTGTGGTAGGTTAGGTTTAGTTAGGTTAGCAGAAGTTAAGTTAGGTTGAATGATTGTAATCACCCGAAATTAATATTAACGAGGACTGATTCCTGTTCCAGAGGAGTATATAAAGTTCATCCAAAACATTGTTCATTTCGTAAAAATTCATTATTATGTTGGATTTAGGTCAAGTTAGATAGCGTTACATTTTAACTTCTTGCCTGTCATTTAAATTATTAACGATTGTGCTATTATTTGTTTACTAGCTTCTCTTTTCGGTTCACTGTTCCAAGTACCGGTGATTCTACTCTATGGCATCACTTATCACATATTGGAACAGCGAATGGGAACTGTGAACCGTGTACAGGTTAATATGTATTTTTTCACGGTTAGTTTAGGTAAAGTTAGTAATAACGTAATACCAGCACATGTGAATAAGTAACAAAGTGGAGATCCTAGACTACGTTATGCATAGTACATTAAAGTCAAGTACTCTGCTCTAAGAATATCACTGAACAAGCTGATCAAATGTGTAAAGTCCAAATGGAATAAGAAAATAGGTGTGTGTTCCATTGAATCACTTCGTGCTCCTTGTGCTTTTATCCTGTTTGTGTGATTTCATATTTTTACCATCATGTGGTTTAGTATCAATACACTACACTAACTAAGGTTAGGTTACGTTGGTTACACTACTTGAAAGAAATAAGACCACAATGACAGTGAATTGTAATTGAGATAAACTACGGTATATTACACAACTGAAACTAAGCATCGTATATAAAAGCGGTTAACCAGAAAGGACTTTTTCCCTATGCACTTCATGAATTTAGTAAATCTAATATATTTCACCTGAAGAAACTAATGTACGTGTGTTATTCTTTGCTCGTCAACGGGTCGAGCAAACAACTAATATTACGATGTGAAGGAAATGCAAGAATTATTCAAGATTTATGTTAAATCTATAATCTATTTCTATCTCAAGTCCTGACAATAATAGTTGATTACTTGGGGGCTCTAGTTTCACAGAGCCCTCTTTAGTTTTACTTCAGGAACAAATAGGTTTTTCAATGTCTCCGATCAGTCCAGTTTCGTATTAGTGGAGGTCGATGTTTGAAACCCACTTTAATTCTATCAGCTGTTAAAGTTCTCTTTCCCAAAGAAAGCTAAATTGGACTTTTGGTTCTAACTTTGATTTTCTGCAGTTTTATAGTTGTAAAACACACATCACAATGGCCTCCGTCCAATATGACGGATTTCAAGATGGCGGCCACGTTGACTATTACTCCCACCATTCCATATTTGTGTACTACGATACTTCAGCTCTTGGACGGTTTGCGAGAAACAAAGCTGTTCATATATGAACTCAAAACTTTCATTGAAGATGACTCCGACATCGTAAGAGATAGGTCAAATCTGATACCTGCAGTGACTTTCTGAGAACATTCTCTTGTTGTTTGATATGTCACACAATCCACTTGCCGTTTGAAAAAATTGACTTGTATCCAATATGGTGGATTTCAACATGATGGCCACGTTAATCATCTACCCCAAAGTGTAGCCCTTCCCCACCATTTTACATTTGTGTATTAGAATGCTTTATTTTCTTGACGTACAAAATACAAAGTTGTACTGCGACTTTTGACTCTCCTTGTAAATATAAATACAATAGTATATATATTATGAGATTCGACATTGATTGGCTGAGCAAACGCAGGTGCTACTGGGAATAAAATGTTGCAATGTCTTATTAAAGCATTTGAAATATCCTTTCATGCCATTGGTAGACACTATGCTTTGACCACAATTGCGAACAAAGGACTGCTTCACAAAATGCATACAATTGATAAGTGTCAACTTTTCTTGGATTGATATTAGTGCAAGGGATATATTTTGTTCTTATCCCTTGAACTATATGATGTCACAAAATAACAATAATGAAAGAAGAACAGGAAAATATTATGTGAACCAAATCAAGCATGAATTACTATTAAATCAATAATTTAGTTCATTTTGTGGATAAAATATGTATAGAAAGGTAATGCATACTTTTACAAACTATAAAAATTGCTATATCTTTGAAATAATATCGAGTTGCACGGGTCCGTGTTTGTTTTTTCCCTTTTAATTTACAGCTCCTTTCTTAGAACATTTTAATCGCTCTATCTTCTCTCAAGGGAATTTTGTAAGACTAGCTTAGACACTTGCGCCAAAGTGCTTCCACGCAAGGATAAAAGTTAAACATATTCTGTTCAAGTATTCAATATCCTTAAATTTCTGTTGTATCAGCCAACGTGGGGATAATTGGTGTGGTTTTATTGTATAGTCTTAACTTCTAAGTTTATGGTGCGAAAGAGCGTGGCGAAGTGTTGGTAAATATCAGCAAAGAGGGAATGTATGAGAGACTTTGTTCCACAAATCATACTCTTTTAAATCTCTTAAGGTTCTCTTTTGATCCAGACCTGATGCTGTAGTAGCACGTGCAGGTTAAATAGGGAGCGGTGTGTACGGAGTGTGGCAGATTTGTGCTGCGACGTCTGGTTTCCTGCTCATCCTTACATCTTCCATCTGTTCTCTTTGACAAGAGTTATATTTAGCTGGTACTAAACACTCCTCTGTATGTTTTCTTATTTCATAAAATGTGAATTCCTTTTTGCTGCATGCCTCATTACTATTTATTCCTACTGTCAAATTACTTCCTGCTGTAGGGAGAATCAATATTGCTATTTTGGAGCTAATTTTCAGGAAATATTGCCTACTTCTATTTACATGTCAAACCAGTTTGTTTGCCTAGAATAGTTTACTCATCTGTCAGTTCCTTAATAAGAGACAATTTGTTTTACTTTTGTTATAAACTAGCTGCTATAACCGCCCGTTGGTGCAGGATGAATGAAATATGGTGATAACAAAACAGCTGGATCGTTATAAAAATTGGTTGGTAACACTGACATCTGAAGCGCACCGAACCCACGGCTGGGAGAAAACAAGCAAAGTACAATGAGCAAGCTGCCGGTGGCTACGAAGTAGGCTCGTAGCAATGAAATTCATTGGGCCATGGGTTCGATACCTCAAGGCGAAGCGTATTTAGTTGCAATGGCCATACTGGGATGTTGGGCTTGAGAGTATAGCAACCCCAGGGGTTGATAAAGAGGACGAAAAGGGAAATGATGGCTTATATAATCGGATCGCTAAGATGATGGGGAGGGGTTATATGATTCGTCGTAAAGCCGTATTCATTTTTCACTACAGAATGTCGAATAAAAAGTTTCGTTGAGCCTAAAAGCAGCTTACAGGATTCGCGCCAGCCAAGAAGTAAATTATTGTGGTCCAATATCAATGAAATAAAATTGGAGGGCCTAGGAATTCACTGCTGGGACTAAGCTAAGAAATATTAGAAACGCCACACCCACCAGTGCATCAATGTTATTAAGATTTTAAAGCGTGAAGAGAATCAAGTAATTGCCTGGACATATCGGGATGAATAATGAAGTTGGATCTGAAAGAGCTGTGACCCGAACTACAAGAAAGCTGGCCGGCCGGTTGCTAATCAGTTGTATCTCCATTTCCCCCACCCCAACCCCTCCACCTTTGTAAATTAATAGTTTCCTATTTACCAGCGTTTGTTCCGGATACTTAACCATCAGTATTTTGATTGAAGAGAAATTTAGAAAAAGAGGAACGGTCTCAGAGACAACTCTTATAATTATTAGTTTTTGTGCTTTTTCGCCTGTCCTGTCTACGTTCCAAACTTGGCCGTAATTTTAACTTAATAGAGCATAATGTAGACGTGGCAAGATGTAGAATAAACCGGGAAATCGACCGGAAAAAGAGAGGTAACAAACTATTTACATAAAATCACATACTTTTACTACTACTATTGCTATTTAAATGAAATTCAAATACTGAATTCATGAATAATGATAAATAAGGTCAGAAATAATTTGGACAGTAGTATTTATACAAAGATAGAAAAGAGCGGACAGATGAGCAAGCAAAACAATGACAAACAGAAACGAGTAATCTGTGGTTAGTTAAATAAAAAACATCAATTGTCTACATCAATTACTGAGTTCTGTTGATTAATTAGGGTAGATTTGGCAACAATGGCAACTTATGTTCTTGGCTGGGCGTTCAATCCTGCGGTCGTTTTCTAAGGGTGTCAGAGAGTATTCATGCGAAAGAAGTACTGTGCATAAGGGCCGTTTTCTGCCCCTCCACCGATTTTAATGAAATTTTGCACGTAATATCTAGACATTATGAGAGTTCCAATAATCCAAATCCTATGTCCATACCACTTCCGGTTATCATGAAAAGCGCCTCCAAAAATGACCACTTCCGGATTCTAATTTTTATAGTATTGTTCAAAATAAATTCTGATATCTCCAGAATAGCTAAAGCTATGAAATCCAAATTTCGTATGAAAATTACTAATATAACGAACATGTTACAGTGTAAACCAAAATACTATATCTTTAACCGTTTTGGATATAAAAATTAGTTTTCTTATGTAAACGTACACATTTCGTTATAAAAACTACACTTTGCTCAGGAAACTCTGTATTGTTTAGCCATCAGCCCCGACTAGTTACAAAACGACACTTCGCTCAAATAATCTCCATGTCATGTAGAAGAACGTATTCAAAAATCATTTTGTAAATGATCTAGAAGAAACATTTTATACTCTGAAGTTGAGTACTTCACGTGGAAGTATATGTTTGAAATTCAGCTAAATAAACCACCACATGTCTGAAAGTTCTTACGATATCCAAACCACATTTTGTGTGACAACTACATTTTGTGTTTTTATGCTATCCCACCCTTCATTATTGACATTTTCTTGTAGTTTCCTGCACAAGTAACTGCATTTTTCTTGCCATATATTCATCTGTAGACGTGTCTCTCGCAAGCGCAGACCGATAGACGTTGCAAATGGAACACGATACGGACGTATTACTTATTTGTGTGTTGGGGTATTACATGATCCTGAGCCTTCCCCTGCTTACTCTGCTATTCGCAGATTCCACCACCCACTGTATTCCTGTTACTATCGTTGATTTATTTGCCTACGAGGTCGTGTGCTGTTTTGGTCCCTCCTTCAGGAACTCGGGCATTACAGATTAGAAACCTAGTCTGATAGGAGATGCAGTGAATCCTTCCTGGAAGCCTCTATCGACGACGAAAATGTTTCCTCTTGAAGAGATGCTCGCATTTCTTCGATGTTGTTTTTAAGCATGTGTTCTGATATTTTAACGTCCGTGTTCCTAGAGTCAGCGAGATAAGCAGTAAATGATGATATCAACTAGGAACTGTTATTGTGATATGTTCATAATATCGGTATTTGTCACACAAAATGCGGTTTGAATATCATAATAACTTTCAGACATCTGATGGTTTATTTAGCTGAATATCGAACGTATACTACCACGTGAGATACTCAACTTTAGAGTATAAAATGTTCCTTCTAACCATCAGACCCATCAGTTACAAAATGTTTTTTGAATATGTTCTTCTGCATGACATGGAAAGATTTGAGCGAAGTATCGTTTTAAAACTAGTGGAGGCTGATGGTTAAACAACACAAAGTTTCCTAAGAAAACTGATTTTTTTTTTATAAGTAAAATTGAACGTTTAGATAAGAAAATTAATTTTTATCTCCAAAACGGTTACAGATATAGTCTTTGGGTTACATATATAGTCTAACATTGTCATTATACTAGTACTTTTCAAACGAAATTTGGATTTAATAGCTTAAGCCATTCTGGAGATATCTAAATTTATTTTGAACAATACTACAAAAATTAGAATCCGGAAGTACTAACTTTTTTAAGTACAAAATGTTTCTTTTAACCATCAGCCACCATCAGTTACAAAATGATTTTTAAATATGTTATTCTACATTACATAAAGACTATTTGAGCGAAGTATCGTTTTGTAACTATTGGGGGCTGATGGTTAAATAACACAGAGTTTCCTGAGAAAAGTGCAATTTTAATGACGAAAATTGGACGTTTACATAAGAAAACTGATTTTTATCTCCACAACGGTTAAAACTGTGGTCTTTTGGTTTACAGTGTAACATGCTCATTATATTGGTACTTTCGATATGAAATTTCTATTTGATAGCTTTGAAATTTCTATTTGATATTCTTGAGATATCACAATTTGTTTAGAAACCACACTATAAAAATTAGAATCGGCAAGAATACATCTTTACTCTTTAGAGTATAAAATGTTTCTTCTATCAGCCGCCATCAGTTATAAATTATCTATGGATATGTTCTTCTAGATTATATGGAGATTATTTGAGCGAAGTATCGTTTTGTAACTATTGGGGGTTGATGGTTAAACAATACAGAGTTTCCTGAGCAAAGTGTAGTTTTTTTTTAGATTTAAATTTAAAAACAATAGTTTTGAAATATTTCAGCTACAATAACATTTTGTTGCTTCTAGAAAGGAGAAGTATAGTAATGCTCACTTTGTGTATGTAATATAAAACCATTAAAGACATTAGTGGCATTTTTGTTCATATTCTGCAATGGCGATTCTCAAAGCGCATGCCGCGAAATTACGTGGCTGTGGACGAGAAAAGCCAACACATTTTTTTTAAAAATGATAAAATAAGGAGAAATATGAAAGCGGTGAAAAAAACTTTTAATAGAGTAACTTATTATCAAAATAGTAATAAATGCAGGGTAAATAAAGAAACTGGAATGGTTAAAAATTTTCAGTATAAAATCAGTGATTTGTATAATTCAATGAGAGTGTTTGGTTGCCGGAATAATTTAGTTTCTTTGTGTGATGATAGCTGAGCTACGTCGTCTCTCAGATGTACATGTAACGCTTGTTTGGTTTTTTTACTAATTATTGACTTCTGTCCGTCTCTATTATTTCAACACAATGTCTCAAGCGGAACTCGAACTCGAAACCTCGAGCACGGAGGCTATTCAACTATATATTTTATCTTACGTCTCCTTTTGTTACATCTATCCAGTTTGAGAAGCATTTCAATAATTAGACCCTATGTTCGGGATTTTTAAAATAATACTACGTAAAACGTGCACTGAATTATTATATTTATCAGTAAGATCTGTGTGATGTAATGGTCCTCATGTAGCGTAATATGTTTTTGTTTTAATTTCATGAAGTAGTATTTTGAATTTCTTTTTTACATATTTCCTTCTGGTTACTTTAAGAAGAAAATTTAGAAAACCAATAAATACCAAAGGGATTTTATATTTATTTTACAGAGTGTAACTTCTACTCAATTTAACAGTTCTATTCAATTTGTTTTAAAAAAAAGAAACATCCTTTTTACATGAAAAGAAACCATAGGGTTTCGTTTTGTATAATTTCTTGAAAGCTTTGTAGATTCGTTAGATTTTGTAGGGATTCCAAGTTAATTTCTTGGCTGTTTAGACCTTCACTCTTTGCGCGGCACTTGTCGGATTTCTCCCAAAACAATCTTCTCGGTGCCTCTTCCCTCTCCTTGTCTGTCAGGCGTAAGTGTTGTAACCAATTATGTGGTCCATTAAGGGAAGCATGTTAACTGTCCCAGACGATCAAATGACGCGGCCAAGTTTTGAGGCTTACTCTAAAGTTGCGGCAGATCACCCAGAAGAATGCCCAGTGGATTGGAGTGACATCCCTGTAATTTCTAATGTTTCACGTAGAAAGGTGAACACCTGTCACAGGTCTCTTCTTCATGCTTTCCCTTTTCGTCTTGTGTAGACAAGAGATAAAAGCAGTGTTTCTGATTAAACATCCCTAAACACGTATTCTCAGTACGCCATTCACTATTTTAACTGGATTTAACAGTATTCATATCATTGCTGTGTTGAAGTTTCATCACAGAATAAAGATTGATAAAACAAATTACCGCTTTCGTAATTTTGCACTTTTTTTTTCTGAATGAAGGAGGTTCTCATTTATTCGTTCTTTCTTAAGATCATACAGTACCTTGGAGAACTATTTTTGTTACTTTTTTCGATTTACTTAAGAAAAACCTATACAACTATTCCTTATACCAAAGGTGTGTACATATAATTTACTATTATTATACAGACAAAATTAGCATTGCCAAGTGTAACCTTTAATTTGTAATTTATCCTAAGTAGCGAATCAGAAAATCCAATGCTGAGATTCTCAAATAACATCGCTTAAGTAGAACAACCATCTTACTATTCATAGCAATTTATCAACAAGCTTTGGCATATTTCTATATTTTCAGATATAGGTAAGTATATTTAGGTATCTGATCAATTGACATATAATCACTAAAGCCAATACCTGCATTTCCATATACTATTCTTGATTACCTAATATAACTTACAAGATACGAATTTGGATTTACAAATCCAACCCGACATTGAATATTCCTTAAACGGAGACAAACAAAGGAAAAGAGCAAAAGTTTATTTCCTTCCCAAAGGACCTCATATCCCATTCCGTACTTTTGTCCAAAACTGTGTATTTCATATTCAATTAGCATTTCCATCAATCACCCTCCCCGCCCCCTTTTAAATTAAACATATAATGTCAAATAAACAATTCCATAATATAAAACTAACTTTTGAACACACTATAGTAAATTAGTTCTAATAGATGCACATTAGAAAATATTCTTAGTTCATGAAGTAGTCAAACTTAAATAGTTCCAATATTACATCATTGTGCTTGAGGTAATTTCTTTTAATGGATGAATAACAAAATATCTCAAAGTTGAAAAATATGAAAAACAAAATACATCACTAACAAAGGAAAAGAGAAAAAGTTTATTTCCTTCCCAAAGGACCTCATATCCCATTCCGTACTTTTGTCCAAAACTGTGTATTTCATATTCAATTAGCATTTCCATCAATCACCCTCCCCGCCCCCTTTTAAATTAAACATATAATGTCAAATAAACAATTCCATAATATAAAATTAACTTTTGAACACACTATAGTAAATTATACAGATGTTCTCGGGATATCAGCCAGGTGAAGTCCGACGATA